>JACXGM010035425.1:0-11684 GCA_016801145.1 Umbra pygmaea | reverse complement strand
TACTGATCCCCACACCATTTCTTTCCTCCTCAACCAAAGCCAATAACTCCCTTTCTCCGCTTCTTCTCCCAGCGCCTTTGTGGCTTTCCTCAGCTTTGAGCCTGTTACACCTACTCCATGTAGCAGATGGACTGTTGCTTTACCCACAAAGCCCCGACAGCCAATCTCCACCGGGTGAACAGTGGCTTTCCAGCCGGCATCTTGACACTCTGCTGCTAGCTCGGAGTACTTCAGGAACTTCCTTTCATGGGCTGCTGCCATATTCACCTCCCAGGGGATGGTTAGTTCGATAAGGAGGACCCACTTTGCCAGTATGGACGAAATAGTATTGTTGTTTTTATTATTATAAATGTCACAATTATCATTTCATATTAAGTGAAATGTAATATTTAATGCATTTGAATTTGTAAATAATTTGGATGAAAGATCAAGGCAATACCATTTCCCAGACACCCATCCATAGACAGTATATAAATTAGGCAAAGCGATGCCATACATTTCACAGGAGACGTGAATTAGAAGCACTCTTCCAATGGTAGCCGAGCGTACTGCGCAGGCTCAAGCTCAGGTTGACGACATAGATGTGAAGTGAGCAACCTGTTTGAAAGTTGTAATTCATCTGGTAGCTGTGCCAAGCAAAATCTGAATCATTCTGAATCTTATTTCATATGAATTCACTTGCCACATTCCAAAGTATTTCCAATACAACTAAACGTTGCCGTAATTTTTTGTTCTGAGGCTATTCATGGACTCTCTATGGGCTTCTCTCTTGACTGTATGCATCCACGTCCCCGCAAATGCCTGTGAACTTCTCCTGGACTATACAATAATTTCTCTACTGTGCAACAGAACGTTGCATTGTTATTAATCCATAGCCCATTTTTACAAAAAAACGGCTGCTACTTGGACCAACATACATACACAAAGACACACACACACCCACACCCAGGCTTGGACCAACATACATACACAAAGACACACACACACATACACCCAAGCTTGGACCAACATACATACACAAAGACACACACACAAACACCCACACACACACATACACCCAAGCTTGGACCAACATACATACACAAAGACACACACACAAACACCCACACACACACACACACCCAGGCTTGGACCAACATACATACACAAACACACACCTGCTCGGATGGTGTTCTGACATTTTGTAATTGCAAACACATTTCCAGTATTTCATTTTATGGTTCCTCTTTTGGGATTAAACAGGGAGTTTATTGCCCACACGAATATAATGAGACAATTAATCACAATTATATTAGAAACTATGTGCCACAATTTGGTGTAAAAAACTGTCTAGGCTTCCGACTCCAGACAACACATGCCACGGCTCGGCCGACTGTTGGTGCCATTCCTCCCCGTCTCCCACTGTCTACATTGTGTCTGCTTCCTATTGTTTTTCCTACTGTTTTTAATAAAAATAAAAAAATTGGATGGTGCACTTCAGAATCCGTTATCTGACAACAGATACACACACACACAACGCCACCTACATGCACAAAACCACACACCTGCTGAAAGGTGAGTCATATCTGCATTGCAAAATCCTGCTGGCGGAAACACCTCCACTAAAACAAAGACGAGCCTGACTGCAAGTTTATTGTGTCTCTCTAAGCTCAACAGTTCATTGACTAGCTGCAGATTAACAGTCAGTCATAGGTAGTTTTTTTTTATCCACCGGAGCAGAACATTTTGAATGAAAAGACTCTGTCTGTTATTAAAGAGTTTATCCGTCGCTTCTCCTGCCCATTAGTCTTTGGGAGTGGAAGACTTGACACATTCCAGTCTACTTACTCTGACACTGAAAAGCTCTTAAAGAGCCCGTCTGCGCGTGACTGGGGGCCCGGCAGGTAAATCTGAGTCAAAACACGCAAGCCCGCATAGCTTGAAAGAAAGCGTTGGGTTGAACAACCAAAACAAATATTCTGGTCTCAGAGAACGAATATAATTATTGTAATAAATACATGAAAACGTATTTATTTATTAAGGGAATTTTTGTTTGTTGTCGGGTTACACCTTTACTGTATGTTTTATTTAAGGTCGATCAACATCCCTGTACATACTAAAATATTTGTCATGGAGGAGATACTTTGATCAACTTAAATGTTAATAGGATCAAGTGAGTACATTTAGCACCTTGATCCAACATAAATCAAAGACACATCCAGAGGTTCATGCAATATTGCAACAGATATGGCATCATTTCTTTGGTGTGAAATTATATCTCTTTAGCAATAACTCTGACATTTTGTCCCAATTAAGTGGAGCCTATTGTAGTGGTGAACAAGTGATGAAATCCAGACGTGAAATTGCTAAGAACATACATAGAATGTGAGACTATATTTCTTAATTTTAATAGTTGGTCAACACTTCTACAGTGCTGCTTCTGTATATGTCAGTAGAGAATGCAACACATTGACCAATCATGTCAGTACATTTGGTCCACTGCCACCAGGCTGCAACTCCCTCCCTGTGCCCACATCTCTTACATGGAGCTTACTGCCAGCCTCATGGCCCATGTCCAGCTCAAATATGTAGAATAAATAGGATTTGTTTTTTATGGATCTATTTCTTTTTCTCCCAAGGGCCTTCTGCACCTACTCAACATCCCCATATCCTGCTTTCTGCCCGTGCTCCACATCCGGACAGGGCCTCTGCACCTACTCGACAACATCCGCATATCCTGCTTTCTGCCCCTGCTCCACGTCCGGGCAGGGCCTCTGCACGTCCATTCTGGTCCTTGCGTGGAAACAGTGAATAAATTCAATGTGCTCATTCAAAGAAATCCCCTTCTGTAGGCACGGAACTTGTCGTTGGAATCATCATGCTGGCCCACTAATGTGCTTCTTCATAAAAATATTACTCACCATAACAACATCAGCAAAATGATGGGTTGGCAGCCTTCAGTGAGATGATCTCGCTTTGGGTTTCTAATTGGCCGGTATATCTAGGCTATTAAAGTCAGTTATCCCCAAATGGTTAACAGATCTAAAACTTCTACTTAGACTAACGAGAGTTTTGACTTACTCATGCATGTCTCTGTCTTTCAAAGCTTTTGCCCTGATGCTGATTAGGCCTTTTTAAGGTGCTTAGATGTTTGGATTGGATATACCAATATATAACCACATTTTTTTAACCAATTTAAAGATCGAGCACACACCAATGAGTCCAACTAACCTAGCATAAAAAGACACCTAAACAGGATTGAAGAAACACAGAAACATCTAGTTTTCATGCTTCCTTCTTTTCAGCTGCGTTTCCCCTGCTGATACCGCATGCATCTATATTTGTTTGCACAGCGCTGATCATTACCTAATATTGACAGGTTGGATCATCATTGATTCCGGTGGTGATCAATTGGATGTCATCACTGTTAGGTTCCCCAAAATGAATTTGTCACAATGTATCGCAACGCCATTATTACATGTTGAGTAATGACCCAATTTCTTTCTGCTGAATTCCTAAAATGTCGAATGTAAAACAACATATCTGCACCTTTACTAAGTTCTATCAAATCTAAAGTCTTTTTCAAAAATCTGTATTCACTTGTAGCTAGATAGTTACTGTATATATCAGCATTAATTAGTACAGGTCTGAAAGTTAAAACAGCTACTGCACATCCTTGATCATTGACACGTTATTCAATTGTTGTCGTTGATCGACATCAGCTCTAGGCACTTGTCAGCAAGGTGCAATTGATGGCTCCTGACAGCACAGATATGTTACACAGTTTGTAGGGAGTTTGAGCTCTTATGTTTGATCGGCAGAAGTAAGCAGATAATATGACATCACAGTTGACAGCACCAGACAGCACAGCTACCATGTTAGATCATTTTCTAGGGAGTTGAAAACTGGTTCTGACTGAGGGCTGTAACGCCAGCTCGACCCAGAATGACCACTGACTCAAACCACCGTTTTCCAAGTCTCAAAACAGAAAAGTGGAAGCATGCTTCTTTCAATAATATGTTGCGGCTAAAATGTATTATTTTAGATAACAGAAGTTTGTGTTTAATTTTGAATTTGCCTTATTAATGTGTTGTAGCAAGTTATAGGAATTAGAAGAAAACAATATAATATCTTAAACTAATAATGTATTTTATGAGTAAAAAATAAAGTATATGGGTCATTATTAATGTTTTGACCAGAATAAATCAAAACATGATCATTAAACTGTACGGGTCATGTGTCAAAACTAAAGTAAATAGAGATGGTTCTTCAAAAGGGACGCATTGGATAAGTTGTAAATTGGGAGAATTTGGAAACTCCCCTGAACAATAATATAGGCAGAATGCCCATAATCTGTGGAAGGAGTGGTGACTGAGCGTGTGTGTGTTGATGGGGGGGGGGGGGGTACAAGTGTGACTCAACTAAAGGTCTATAAATACCTACTGTAACCCAAAGCACCACAAAGTAGAGTGAATAGCCACTCGGTGAGCACCAAGAGGCAACACTGACGGAAGATTGCTGACATTCTGTCCACTGAACTTGAAAGGAGAGATCTTCACATAGCTCTGTTCTCTGAGAGTTCCTCTTCATTTACTACTTCAGATTTACATTTGTGCGACTTTCAACCAACTTTGGTCTCACCATGATGAGTTCTGGAGCGTTGGGTTTGTTTGTGCTGGCGGTGTGCATGTCGGCCGGCTGGTGCGTTCCCCTGAAGAAGACTGTTTCTGTCACCTTCCCCGGAGATGTCCTGAAGAACATGACTGATATGGAGTTGGCAGAGGTGGGTAACAGATGCATAGGAAATCAGCTATTTAACTCTGCAAGCAGATGTTTCATTTGTCCTGCTTTATGTTCTAAAACAAAACAAATGGCGTGAGGGTGGGGGATTTATTTATAGTCACTACAGAAATTTGGGAAGCTGCCCAAAGTCATCATGCTTTAATGTCATTGGCTTATACAAATATAGAATGAAAATTTGCAATAATTCTCATATTTCTGTCCTCCTCCAGAGCTACCTGAAGCGGTTTGGCTATATGAACGTCCAGCAGCGCAGTGGTTTCCAGACAATGGTTTCTACCCCCAAGGCCCTGACCAGGTTGCAGAGACAGTTGGGCTTAGAGGAGACAGGAAGACTGGACAAAGCGACCATAACTGCCATGAAGGCGCCTCGCTGTGGGGTGCCCGACGTACGCTCCTATCAGACCTTTGCAGGAGACCTGAAATGGGAACACACTGACATCACATACAGGTACCCATGATGAATATAGGGAGACATCAGTGTTTGGCTTCAAGAGACTTACACAGGCAATGCATTGTTTCTAGAAAATGTAATGTGATTAGTCTCACGTTTTCAAACTTAATCTGTCTCCACTCAAAGACCTGTCAAGAGCAATTATTTGAACAAGGGCTGATGTTGAAGCCACTTCTCTGCCGTACAGGGTTCTGAACTACTCCCCCGATATGGAGGAATCCCTGATTGACGACGCCTTTGCCAGGGCATTCAAGGTCTGGAGTGATGTCACACCTCTGACATTTACGCGCCTCTACGATGGCATCGCTGACATCATGGTATCATTTGGGAAAGACGGTACGATGCTGTGATATGTGCCACATATGATGTTACTGAATACCTTCGCATATGTTTTTTTAGTAATTCGCCGAAATTCTTTTTCATTCATTGATATTAACGCAAAACACGTTATTTTCTAGAACATGGAGATGGCTACCCATTCGATGGTAAGGACGGCCTTCTGGCCCACGCCTTCCCACCTGGTGACGGCATCCAGGGGGACGCACACTTTGATGATGACGAAAACTGGACTCTGGGAAACGGAGCAGGTACAGTTTGCATCAAGTTCTCTATAGAAAGTGACGCTACTGAGTAGTTCTGTCACTATTTAATGGAGCTTTGTCTCCACCTAGTGTCGGAGCATTGCATTGAATCACTACAGAAACTGAACTATATCTACCTGTATAATAAGCCACGGGCCAATTTCCGTTGGGTGTGTGAATAATTTCATGTGACAATATGATGGTTGAATGTATGTTATGACAATGGTTAGCAGTTGCAGCAGATAAAAAACGTTACATTTTTTCTAGTTGTGAAAACGTTTTATGGCAACGCGGATGGTGCCCTGTGCCACTTTCCTTTCCTGTTCGAGGGGAAACAGTACTCTACCTGCACAACAGAGGGACGCACTGACAACCTGCCCTGGTGCGCCACGACAGCCGACTACGGCAAAGACCAGAAATACGGCTTTTGTCCCAGTGAACGTAAGTATGACAGTTAATACTTCAGATAATTGACTCGTCAGCAAGTGTCTCAGACATTTTGTTATAACGGTATGCCTTTTACTTTATTTATTATTTTGGGATCTGCAGTTCTTTACACATTTGACGGAAATAGCAACGGCAAAGGATGTGTGTTCCCGTTTGTGTTTCTCGGAAAGACATATGACAGTTGTACGACTGAAGGCCGCAGTGATGGATACCGTTGGTGTTCCACGACTGATAACTTTGACGTTGATAAGAAATTTGGTTTCTGCCCAAACAGAGGTAAGGATTTTGTCAATTTATTCTCAACCATAAGTGGAATAAATGAATATTATTGTTATATTTGATAAACAATAAATGTATGTCAGCTAAGTGGGGGTTAACTGCATTTTTGGGAATGAGCCCAGAACCAATTAAGCTCAACCAATCAATAAAAAACGCTAATGTTTATTAAAATAAATCAAATTGTATTCAACACCACACAGAATATACAGTACAGTAGGCTGTGTCTTCCACAGCATTGACTTTGCAGATAGCTACCTAATTGAGTTAAATGTACTATTAGTGGGTTGTGTTGTTCTCCCCGCTAGCTACAGTGTATTCAGATTAATGTGCTATAACTGTCGCTCTAGATAAGAGTGGCTGCTAAATTACAAATACGTAAACTGTAAATTAATTACTGGCCTTGTTCCGTCTGACAGTCTTTGTTGTTCTGTGTTATCACGGCAGATACGGCGGTGACTGGAGGAAACTCTGAAGGAGAGCCCTGCCAGTTTCCCTTCGTTTTCCAAGGTAAACAGTATGACGCCTGCACCAGTGAGGGACGAGGAGATGGCAAGCTGTGGTGCGCTACGACCAGCGACTATGACGCAGACAGCAAATGGGGCTTCTGCCAAGACAGCGGTAAATGAGAAACAATTGCTGTTGCCAATTCACAAGTTTCGAACTGTTGACTTGAACCTCTGGCTCTGATCATTTATATTCAAATTGTCCTCCACAGTGCTCCGCTTTAGCTAAACATTGTTCAGTCGGTTTTGATAGGGTGTTCTGCCTCAGGTGGTTAGCTATTAGCTGTAACACAAAATATTATCTCTTAGGATCAAGGTAAAAGCAAAATAAGAGTACAGAACAAGGCAAGTACCGATGACTACATTCAACTAAATTTGAAGTATTTTATTATAAAATGCTGGTGCCAAGACCTGTACCCAATTCTGTTCGTTGGTAATTCCATTGCACTGTCAAGCCAAACAGGACAATGAGTGAAAAGGAGTTGGCATGAAAGACACAAAGCAGGAACTAAGAGGTAGTCAACACATTTAAATCTAAGATACTGACTTAATGATGTTTACCTCTCTTTCAGGGTACAGCCTGTTCCTGGTTGCAGCTCATGAATTTGGCCACGCCCTGGGTCTGGACCACTCCAACATCAGAGACGCCCTTATGTATCCCATGTACAAGTACATTGAGGACTTCTCCCTGAACAAAGACGACGTGGAAGGCATCCAGTTCCTCTACGGTATGATGCAGTGACACAGCGCATAAAAAATAGCAAGACAGAGGCCTGGACCCAGGCTACAGTATCACACGACCACAGTTTTCTGTGTCCTATTACTACAGAGACCTGATGTTGATGATTCAAAGCCAAATTATACTGTTGTTCATTCATAACCGATGTCTTCCCATCCAGGACCCAAGACAGGCCCAGATCCCACTCCCCCAGGACCCATCCCCACCAAGAAGGAGCCTGAACCAGACCTCCCCACAACCGAGTCCACCATTGTTACCACCACACACCCAGTGGACCCCTCACAGAATGCCTGCCAGATTGACAAATTTGACACAATCACAGAGCTAGAAGGAGAACTGCATTTCTTCAAGGACGGGTGAGCTTCTTTGACAATTCAGAACATGTTCAAAATATAATGTAGACCAATTTAGAGGGCTATCTAAAAACAAACTCCATGATTAAAAAATAAGGCATGTTAGGTGCCTGACAATATTCATCTAGCATTTTTTGCAAATAACTTACTTTTATCTCTGCTGTGTCTAAAGATATAAACCTATGAACATTTTTAACAGCAAGTAAATCTCCTAATGATACATGCAGCCAAAATCCTCATGTACATTTTGTTTTCTGGTTTAAAAGGCAATATTGGAAGCTATCAAGCAAGAATGACGGTGGTCTGAAGGAGGCTTTCTCCATGTCTGAGAGGTGGCCAGCTCTGCCCGCTGTCATCGACACAGCCTTTGAAGATTCTGCGACCAAGAATATCTACTTCTTCTCAGGTAATCAAAATGCTGATTTTGCATGTATGCACACAGTACACACAGTAGACAGTACACTGATGTTTTTGTCCTCTCCCAAACAGGCACTAAGTTCTGGGTGTACACAGGACAGAGTGTCCTGGGACCCCGTAGCATCGAAAAGCTGGGTCTGCCCTCTAGTGTGAACAAGGTGGAAGGATCTCTACAAAGAGGAAATGGAAAGGTGCTTCTCTTCAGCGGTGAGAACTTCTGGAGGTGAGTTCAACCTGGGGGGAGGAGTTCAACCTGGGGGGAGGGGCCAGTTAAATAATAAATAATTGTGAGTTCAGGTATTAACTGGATCACTTAAAAATACTTGAAATGCATACTTTATTGTTAATTTCTTTGGATAAATGTTACTGCCAAGTAGCATATTATTAGCTATTATAAACTGCAACAACTTTCTCAAATTTAACACTAAGATGACCGGGATCAGAAGCTCCTTGTGGAGACTTTTTTATATATCTATACTACACTATATCTATGTTTTGCATTAACCAAAACAAATGTATGTTCCTTGCAGGCTGGATGTAAAGAGTCAAACAATCGACAAAGGATATCCTCAGTTCACAGACGTAGTCTTCGGTGGAGTGCCTAATGATGCTCATGATGTGTTCCACTTCAAGGGTAGATATGAGATGATATTCCCCCATATATCATAGGCCTTTGATAATAAGACAGCAATAATGTAGTAAAGTATGTATTAATGAGAGGCAGTACTGTAAATTGACTATTTATTTTATTTACCATGATATCAAGATAATTCACATTGCTCTGTATGTTAAAATTATGATTTTTCTGTTACAGGCCACATCTACTTCTGTCGGGAACGTTTCTACTGGCGAATGAACTCCAGGAAGCAAGTGGATCGTGTAGGCTATGTCAAGTATGACGTTCTGCAGTGTAGCGACTCCTAAACTAGCATTATGTAGCTATCATCACCTATGGGTCTAAGAATGGAAGCTTTTAAATAGGGCCTCGTAGGCTGCGTTTAAATCAGACTGATTCAGAATATTTGCCCATTCATTTGGGCAGTCAGATATGATCTTCCACCAATAACTGGGTAAAATTTTTGAATTGTGCTGCTTACGTAAATGCCGCCTTGTAATGGGATTCATTTGTGATGTTTTGTCAGCAGCTCATAAATTGTTACACATATTTGTCTTTGGTCCATCTGTTTAGCACTGTCTTGTTAGTCTAATGTGAAAAGATCTCGTGTGATTGGTCAAATAATCAATTTGTGGAAACAATATTAGAATTGAGCTGCCTTTGTAAATGCAACTGTAGTTGCTTGAAATGCCCTTTATCTCTGCAACGGTTTAAAAAAAGGGATCTCTGTTTAAAAAATTCAGGTGGATGAGTGCTTGTTCATGTTGTGCAGTACAAGTAAACAGTGTGGTTTTGGAAAAGTTTAAGCGACATCACATCGTTTTTATTCTGAAAATATTTGAAATATAGTCTTCAGTCCATGTACCGACCCATTACGGTTGAAACATCTCAGGAAATGCTATTATGAGCAGCACTTTCTTGTATCCTAGTTACCTGTGAGGAATAGACTGGTTCTTTGGTCTAGCCATAGACATTTAAATATAAAAAGTATTATTTAATCATCACTAGATCCAATTTACATCTATTTGTGGTCTATCTACCTTGTGCAGATATTTTTGATGAGCCGAAATGTATATTTTATTTGCACTGTATTTTTATTTTCGTGTGTTACAATGCAATGTTTGTTATATTTCTGCTGTTTTATCATTCCTAACTGGCTCAAAAGCCATATTTTTCAGTGGATGACACGCCATGGTGTCTCCATTATCTTTAAGTTATTTTGAATGTAATTGAAACACAACTGCAAATTCAATAAAAAAAACATTTTATTATATAACTTGTCTGTGTGTCCAGCATCATATAAAGTCAGCATAAATTAGGAGGCGAACAGTAGTTCAGAGAGATGTCTGTTTCTTTGATATATCTACAATAGAAAGACAGCAGTAGACTAATAACGACAGATAAAAAACTAAGATACAAGAAATAGATGTTACACAATGATTACACAATCACCAAAATTGTAATTTTACAAACATCTACTGTAAGAAATTACGCTTGCACACAACAAGGTCTCGCTACAATGATATTACTGCGCCGTATGTGGGAACATTGTGTAATACGCCTTCCTCTGCAAACAATAGTCCTTAAATTTATAAAACACAGTTACACCACACGGCGATGTACGAAATGGAATAGTTTAAAATGGTTAAAGGACAATGTTTCACTACACAAAATGAAAATATTAACACATTGTATAGCGTCTTTCTCTTTTTCACGATAACATATATAAGATCCGGTTGGTCGAACAGGAAACGAGGAGATACTGATGTCGCCCGACTAGAATGGAGTAGCAATTATCGCGTACAACGTATTTTCTCTCTGGCGTGTTTACTAACATATAAACAAATTCAAATCGGAATACACGGTAAGTAAATATCCCAAGGAATCTGCACCATTGTGTACAAACGGATAAAAATTTCTTCAGGGACGCACGTAGGGCGGTCTGTTTTCTTCTTCTTCTTCTGTATGCTTTATTGGCGGTTGGCAAACCAACTTAAAGGTGCATTACCGCCACCAACTGGACCGGAGCGTGAACGAGAGATAAATAAATGAATAAAGAAATGAACAAACCTAAATCCTCCTCACTAAATCGATGTCCCTTAAAATTTTTATAACATAACAATAAACCTTGCCGGCTGATTTCCCCAAAAGCCCAGACATCGAAACGGTATGATGGTCAGCCTTACGAAGCATCCGGAGGAAATGCTCTCTCAAGTCAAGTCAAGTCAAGTTTATTTATCATGTGCATCAAATAACATACATCATCCAATACAGAGAAATTATTTTTGACATGGCACAGCGATTCTATGCAGTGGGTTTAAAAACAAGAATTACAACAATATAAGAGTTTTAAAATAATAATGGCAATAGTAATAGTAATACTAAACGCTATGTACTAAGCAGTGGTCTGGAAAATGTACAACAGTGGAAGTAGTAAATATTATAGATTGGCATGGAAAAATTGCTTTTAAAGGTGTATTTGAATTCTGCTACATCAGATGTAGAGAGCATAAAGT
>JACXGM010035424.1:0-11684 GCA_016801145.1 Umbra pygmaea | reverse complement strand
TAAATGTACTAGGAGTAGTAGCACTAATACCAGCAGTATTATTATTAGTAGTGATTGTATTAAATGTACTAGGAGTAGTAGCACTAATACCAGCAGTATTATTATTATTAGTGATTGTAGTAAATGTACTAGGAGTAGTAGCACTAATACCAGCAGTATTACTATTAGTAGTGATTGTATTAAATGTACTAGGAGTAGTAGCACTAATACCAGCAGTATTATTATTATTAGTGTTTGTAGTAAATGTACTAGCAGTAGTAGCACTAATACTAGCAGTATTATTATTCGTAGTGTTTGTAGTAAATGTACTAGCAGTAGTAGCACTAATACCAGTAGTATTATTATTCATAGTGTTTGTAGTAAATGTGTTTAATAGTGTTGTGTTTAATAGTGGAATTTAATAGTAGTGTTTTATTTCATTGTGGTGTTGTGTTTAATAGCAGTGTTGTGTTTAATAGTGTTGTGTTCAATAGTGGTGTTGTTGTGTTTAATAGTGGTGTTGTTGAGTTTAATAGTGGTGGTGTGTTTGATAGCGATGTGTCGTGCTGGGTCTTTTGCTATCAGGCAGATGCCAAGGCATCCTAAGGGGGCTTCTCAGAGCAATCCTGTGTACAAGGTCTGGTGTTAACCCACCAGAGCACCCTTATCAGCTACATGTCATGTTCATGTTTCTGTGGTTCTACCACCCCCCCCCCCCCCACATCCATCTTTACTCTCCTCAGAGCCCCTCCCTGGTGACTCGATGTTATCTTGGGCTTTGAAGTGGCAAACATATTTGCCCAGAGCTTTCCCACACTCCTGGAGGAAGAGAGAGATGGAACTACAGCGCTCACTCAACCCTGTGTGAGGAGTCCCAGGCGACAGATAAGGACATCTACATCCATCTTTGCTGCTTCAGCTTCTAACCCCACAGCGGATTTCCACCTGCTTTTGGACAGACATTCACTCCTAAAACACATCAGTCAGATACTCTCTCCAGTAGAGGCATCATTCCCATTGAAACTGAGGCACGTGCCCCCTCAGATTTTTGAGCCAAGTGGATTTTCTTTTTAATATCTGTATTTGTGGGCACCTGTTTCCATGTGTTGTGCACACTGTGCCCTCTTAAAAAAAATAGGTGCATGATGCTTCTGCTCTCCAGTGTCCTACAATGTGTTCTAATAGGGATGTTTTATACCAATGTAGTCAGGATAACAACACTCTTACACAATTTAGTGTAACTACTATTTAGTTAGTGCTGTATATCAGAATACCATTAACGTAACCCGTTCTCACATGCCCCTAAATCCTAAAAACACAAACTTATGGAACGATTTGCCTTGGAAGTCGTTGAAGTTTTTTAAACAGTAGCCAAGACCAGTCTGAAAGTTCAGTTGACCATTGGAAAAAAAATAGCTAGAGTGAACACACTGCAACACGGGTTGAAATGGGTCCAAAAAATGCATGAATGAGTACCCAAAAAAATGCATGAATGAGTACCTAAAATATTCATGAATGAGTACCCAAAACATGCATGAATGTGTACCCAAAATATGTATGAATGAGTACCCAAAATATGCATGAATGAATACCCAAAATATGCATGAATGACTACCCAAAATATGCATGAATGTGTACCCAAAATGTACATGAATGAGTACCCAAAAGAGTCAGAGGCTGCTAAAGATCATGGTGACATGTCATGTTGAGTGCGTTATCTGTGGTAAGTAATGCTTGGACAGCGTTTACTCATTACTGCATCATGAAAGTGTATTTGACAGGGTTGCGCCAATGTTCTCCTCTCAGCTTGACACCCTGACACCCCTAACCAGAACTAATCACACCCCCCCTTATGCTCTCTCGCTATGTAGGGATCAACCAACCCATTCACTTCAGAATAAATGCCTTTATCTTCACACTCTGTCAGTAAAAAGGGACCTGGCTTTGGATGTTCTCTTCATGAACACCTCCTAGTTTCTAACACCAAACAAATTCACTTCTTTAAACATATAGAAGATGGGAGAAAGGGTAAAAAACAGCACCCAGAGAGATAAGTCTTCTTCCTTGTGACATCACACTGCCACTCTCAGGCGTTTCTCTAAACTTTCTTAGAGTTGGGGGGTTGGCTTAGGTCTAGTTCCTCTGCCTTTATCTGTTGGCAGGCCTTTAATGTTCTGTGGATTTTGGGTCACAGAAAGTCTTGGAGGATGTGAGAGAAAATTAAATGGTGCTAGCTAGATATCAGCAACTAGTTAGGGTATTCTGTGCAGTATTTTCTTTTGGGATGTGCTCTTCTTTGATTTGTCTACTAATTGTCAAGAAATATATCTATATTAATCAATGGAGATGGAAGATGGTGAGTACTTTTTTTAAACTTTTTTTTGCATGGTATCAAGGATTTATTGCATGATGTCAATGTATTCATGCATTTCACTGTATTTCAAATGTGTATTTTCCCGTTTAAGTTGCATTTGTCAATGGAAATAACATCATTAGCCGTGTTGATTTCCAACATTGATGATAAGCAACTAGAATATGCCATGGAGCTGCGATAGTCGTGCCAGCAGCAGTTGGCATGTGTATGGACACCAAGCTTAGCTTTCCCATGGTACCTCTGCGTCTTCCCGGTTGATTAGGACCGGTCAATACACATATACCACACACACACACACACACACCACATATACGCTACACACACACACTTTCTGGGATCTCCAGTACATCGGGTGCTGTGTGTGATAGAGATTGGGTGCGCTCTGCGCTTGATTAGGGCAGTTGGCCCTGCTAAGGCTCTGGCTGTTTACAGTGGATTACCATGAGGGAGGCAGGGGTTAAGTCTACCCAGGCACCATGCCTCCCTCCTCCCCCCGCTTGAAGCCACTGGAGTGGGCCTGCCTGGCAGCTCATCTGGGCTCCCTGCACACGGCCCGACTGACAGGTAGCAGGATTTGGCACAGCGCTTTGCATGAGAGCCAACAAGAAAAACTGAACACGGCGGATTAGTTTGGGATTATGTTGTCAGAGCGGGCCTTGACGGACAAACTGCAGAGGAATAAATTGCAATCTGTTTGAGCAGCAAGCGCTGCTGCCACGCAAGCAGGACGGAAGGCACTCCTCCATCTAACGCCCCGTCCGAAATGACAGGGAGGGCAAAAATCATTAATAATTTATAAACAGGCCCTCAACCATTAGAGCCATTGTGGTTCTTGAACGCTGCCTGGTCTGTAGTTAGGAGGCTTCTAATAGTATGTTCAAAGTTCAACAGTTGTGTTTGTCATTACACAGCACAGCCTTATTGGCAATGAAATGCTTGGATTCTGGAAGCTTCCTTGACAGTGCAACATGAACAAAAAATAAAAAGCCTAGAGAAGCTGGTAAATGTTATTTACTACAACCTGACAAGAATCCTATGGGAAATAAAATATAGGACAATAGTATTTATTAAAAAGCTTTAAATCATCAATGTTTTGTGCAGTAACAGTCTAAGTAAACACAATGTATAGTTTTGGGGGCCTCCGTGTGGTAACTATCTTTTCAAGGGGTATGCATTAACTTCTTAAAAGGAGTTTTTAGGACAGACCTAAAATGGCAATAAGAGGTTGTATATGGCTAGTTTGGACACTCAATGTACCCTGGTGTTTATGAAACAGTCCATTAATTACAAAGAGCACTTGTAAACCTCACCGTCTTATTGCATGGCAGAGCTTCTGTCTGGGGTTTCTGCTAAGTTTAATGTTTCCTGTTGTCTAAAAGTTTAACTTTACTTATATAATGCTCTGGAGAAAACTGTATATTTTGGTAGTTTGTATAGGTTCAAATTTTATCAATTTAGATGGCACTTTCTTCCCACTTACAGCACTAAATCTTATGAATCACGTTTGGAGGGAACTAAATTGTAAAACCCAATTTCGTATGAGAAGGGCAATTAAGTGAAATATGAATGTATGCAGCACTGCCACTGATCATCACTCTAGTCAGTGTTAAATAGATAACATTTTTGCTACCCTGGTGATTGTGACTTCGCATGGGTTTTTCTCCATTCTAGTGCGATACACACATATTTCTATACACTGGTAATATTAGCATAGCAAAATTGACATTTCACTATCTATCTAGCAAACAATACATATTATTGACAAATACTAATGTGTCCATTAAAAATGTGTTACATTGTCTCAGTATTGATCCTACGTTCAATAAAACATAGATAAATATCATTACAAAATCTATGTGAAATTCGTCCCACCCAGAGAACTTAATGGAAAGTTACATAGTGCAACTTTAAATAATAATGAATTTGCTATAAATCTGGGGGAGGATGTCTTACCCTCCAGCTTATATGGTTTCCAAAACATAACCAATGAAAACCTTTGACAACATTAATGAACTAGTCAACTCAGCAACACTAGTGCAGCTCTCCTGTTATTTCACACTTTGAACGTGTGGTTGTTTATGCTTGATTAAAAGTGCTGCTAGAGAGAGACACGACAAGAATTATTAATAAGCTGATTGCATTCTTTCCATCCCTGGATCATTAAGAATGCATGTCTGTACGTTAAACATATGAATATGCATTGCCAAACGAAATTTGCACTCAGACTTGCAATGAGCCAGTTTTGTGCTTGGAATAATAAATTGTTCAATAAATTAACTGCCATTTCCCTTGGCAAACTGGGAAATGCAATGGTAAAATCTACGCTTGATTTTCAAAATAGTTTTCGTTTTTCTTACAAAATAAATCAGTATATACATACTTTCACATTTAGAAAATTAAATACTCAACAAACAATAAAAGAAAGTACGGTACACTGCCTACTTTCATAGCTTCACTTTATATTCAAGATGTTAAATAGCAGTAAGCTGTCCGAGAGGCATTCTGGTACCTGTTTTGTCCTGTCAAAAACTCCAATCGAATCAAATGTAATAAAGATAGCTGACAGTCAGTGAAATCCTAATATTGAAGGATGCTGTGAATAAATCTTCTTTGGGAATATAAAAGTGCTGTATTGTCTAAGTGGCTATAGTGAATGTAATGGAAGTCTCAGAAGGGTTCTTCCTTTACAACTTACTTTCCTCCATGCATGCTTTGAAGAATGACACTATCACTTTGTCAGTGTGTGAGTGTGGTTTGTATATGTGTGTGTGCGTGTGTGTGTACACCTTATGTTGGACTTCCTGCTCTGTCCAATCAGACATTGGGAGCAGGCTACAGGGGTCAGTGAGGGAGATCAGCTGCGGTCACATTGTAAAGGTCACAATGAGACCCCTCACCAGATTGATGCCATGTGGGAATGGATAGATGTCTGTTGTGCTTGTAGATAGATAGGAGTCTGTAATCAAGATTTTGACCAATAGCCAGACAGATGATTTGTAACATATAGGCCTTCAGTCAGTCAAATATTTAGCAGAAACCAGGGAGTACTGTATGTATAATATTTTGGTACTCAAAATGGTGCTAATTCCCATATGCAATAATGATATATTCACATATATTATAAGACTATGTATGCATGCATATACATACAGCCCTGGAAAAATGTAAGAGATCACGGCAAATTTATATTTAATACCTAGAGTCAAAATGTTCTATTGACCTCCACCAGCCACATGGATGTAGGAAAATACTAAGAACAAATTACAGGAATGTACTTGATCCTTTACAGTCGCATGGAGTTTCTCCAGCTTTTAAGAATACTGAAATTCGGCATATCAGACATCCACAAAATGTGCTTACCCACAGCACATTCAACCAAACAGAATGGCCTACAATACTATGGTTGGTACACATTAATGTCCTAAATTATTCACAAACATAATATTGGAAATATAAGGGCTAAACAACAAGCAGGCAGTTTCCAAAAAGTTAAAAGAAACATAAAAAGAGCAAGATTAACAAATGCAAAGTATGCTGGGATATAAAAACAATTGCTACCAATTCTGCCTGTTCATAAGTTTGATCACTTATGTAAATAGATTACTAAAACACCTTTAGCTGTCATGTTCTGGGTTTTCCTGTATGATAGGAATGGGTCTAAATCAAGAGAGACAATCAAAACTTTGTACCCTTTTAATTGCCCAAGTTGTACATATACAGTAAATATATTTATTTATTTATTTAAACAGATACCTGTGTAGGTCACATAAAATACAATATACAGTAAACAAGCAAAGCAATTAAAAAGGAAGAAGCAACACAATCACATAAAACAAACACAGTAATAAAATGTTCTTCAAGTAAAAGTCTAAAATGCCCTAACGGCACCAGTTCCTCCAATTTAAAAGTTCATTGTATCTCATTCCAAATGTGAGGGCCAAAGGAACTAAAAGCAGATCTGCCTAGTTCATTGGAGATCTTAGGGATCTGTAGTGATAGCCATCCCTGAGCTCTGGTCTGGTAGCCAGTACATCTAACAGTTAAAAGAGAGTTAATAAAAGGTGGTAGTTTGTACAAAAGAGCTTTATAAACAAAAAGTGCTTAGTGTACGAGATTTTAAAGACAGACATTTTACTTTCTTGTAAAGAATGCAATGGTGTGTACCTGGGCCCTTCTTGGTTCTCCCATTGGTTCTCTCTTCTCCTTTTCCACCAAAGAAAAGTTTGGTTCCGGTGCCTATTTTGAACCACTTCTTTGTGTTTCAACAGCCAAAGAACCGGCTCTTGGCCAGGAAAACTGGTTCCAGTGCAGCACCAACTCTTTGCTGGTCTAGAACCGTTCTTTTACCAAGTCTTGCTTACGTCAGGGGCTGGGGGCGGGATTATTGTGACCCATAACATGATGGAAAGATTGTGACTACCATTGTTAAAACTAGAAAGATACAACCGTAAATCTCAGAATTTATCCCAAATTACGTTCTCAGGAAACTATTTTGAAAACCTAAATTACGTTCTATGCCAACCTATTTAGGGTGTTTTTACGTTTGACGTTTTACGTTGCTCCGGTACATTTCGTTTAGCGGATTTATGCGAGAACATTCCATACATTCAATAGCGTTCAAAATTATATTGCAACATTCACAGTTAATGTTAGGATGGAGGATACTAACGGTTAAGGTTAGGCATGAGGTTACTAACGGTTAAGGTTAGATATGACGTTACTGAGGTTAAGGTTCGAATTAAGGTTAGGGTTAACATTACAAAAACCGACTATCGCGTGTCTGTAGAACAAAACACAAAAAGTTCCGGTCTGGATTTGAACTCGCGAACACTGGCATGCAAGTCGCGGATTTATACGCCCGTCCACCCCTACTCCCCGACCTCCGCCCTAGCAAAAACTACGCTATTTAGATGCTACGTCATGATCTTCTAATGTTCATATTGAACGTCATTCGAGTGTTCAATTTAGTTCCCTACAAATGTAATTGACCCTCTCATACGTTCATATTGGAGATTTTTCGGTTTTACAAAATAGTTCCCTCAGAACGTATTTAATGTGATTTAGGGCTGGAAACATAGTACAAAGACTGAAGAAAGATTCTTCTGACCCCAATATAGGATTACATAGCCAGGAGAAACATTTACAGAAAGACGATATAGTCCGCCATTGTAGTTGCTGTGCTTGAAGTGGGCACTAGCGTTTCTGGGAAAGCTAAGACATATGGCGACGTACACAGTGATGTAACAACATTGTTCTCTGGGCTCTCTAGTGTGTGGAAAACGAACAGGTCCTGAGAAGGTTCGCAAGTTGAACCAACTGTGAACCAGCACCAGTTCAGAACCAGAGCCAGCTTTGGTCGAAACAAGGTATCTTTGGTTCTCTCCCTGGTTCTCTCCTTGGTTCTCTCCTCAATGTTCTCTCCTTGGTTCTCTCCTTGAAAAAAGGCTTCATAAAATAAATTTGATTGATTGGTTCTCTTCTTGGTTCTCTCCTCAATGTTCTCTCCTTGGTTCTTGTGCTGTAACATGTCTTGGTCATCCAGCGTCATAGAAACACATGCTTTCACTTTCCACACACTCTCCACTGAAAACAGGCCGGGCCCTTGAGAACAAATGTGCTATCAGCTCAGTACAATGAGCACGCTGGCAGAGAGGTGACTGAGAGCAGAGGCAGGAGGAGGAGAGGAGGGACGGGCGGGGAGAGGGTGTGGTGAGGAGTTGGGATAGAGGTGGAGGGGTGATTGTGGGTAGAATTCGACAGCTACCGATTTACTGACAGGGCAATTAGACAAAGCAGATCAGCTATCTGGGTTAAATATTCTAGATAAGGCAGGCGGTACAATGTGATTGACTGCTCTCTTCTACAGGGCAGAGCTTCCCTGTTGATTTATTTATCTCAGTGTATAGGTGTGAGAAACAAACTAGCCTGTCTCCTGACCTCCTCAGTAGAATGGGTTCTGATATGTGCTGCTGGTTTAAGGAAAGGTCAAAGGACAGTTTGGACAATATTGTATAGTTTTTTTTCTGGGACGTTCAGCCACAGCAACAGTTCTTTACTCAATCTCACGTTGTGTTTACAAATTGTGTTGTAGGAGAGTTTACATTATTCAAAAATTGTGCAGCATGAATCGACTCTGGCCTCTGGTTCATTTAGCGCCGTTCGAAAGGGCCTAGAGTGAACAGAGCGTGAGGCCCATTCGTTTCACATCCCAGATCCGCACCGCAAACAAACAGATATAAGTACAGACACAGATCACTTGACCCTGGCTCATAATTACACTCCACAGAGGTTATTGTTTTCATTTTTTCCCCCCTATGGTTTGAAATTATTATTTTTGCTCTCCGTGACTGGAAGAGTCAACAGTAGCCTGAAGATTCCTACGTCTTCTTAAATAAACAGTGCTGTCTGGTTATACTTTAACAGGAAAACCTCGTCCCCATGGGCTGTGACCCTATAAGTGTGTTTTAGCTGTGTAGACAGGAGATATCCTTGCTATGTACATACGACGCTGGTCAAGTTTCCTAAGATTTTGTGTCTATGCCGCCGCCTGTAGGTCGAGTGTCTCTGGCTGCCTGCCAGTCTTACATATGTCTGTCTGTCTCTATATGCAGACACTTTCTGTCTGCTGCAAAAGTTAGCAGAGTCACAGTGCTGCCAACCTGCACTCATTGGCCGTGAGACTCGCACAATCGACCAATGAATTCCTTATTTCTCACAAATTCTCTGTAAATAACAACAAAAAACATCACTTGATAAGACGATTGATCCGTAAATTTATCCTTCACATTTTATGCCAAGCTATCTTAAAAAGTTGAAACCCCTGTTCATATAACCCACACGTTATTCACCTAATCAGCATTAGGTTGCTAGAGAAAAAGCAATTATGTCCGCAGAGGGGCAACACGTTTTCTACGACTCATTCACTTCATCAAACACATTGAGTTACACAATTTTATGTCCCTGGGAAGAAAACGGAGGCGTGCTCGGAGCAGAGGTCGGTCATATGGATGGGAAACCGTGAAAAAGCTGGGGATTTTATCATGGCGAGAATCGAGAAGAAAAAATGTGGAAGAAAATAAAAAACGTCTGACTCCTCCGTTTTCTCCTACCCAGGCTCCTTTCCTGTCGCTTTTTTCTTTCTGCAACTTAATGAATTTTGGGGGAAAGGAAACGCTTAGGGAATAGGTCACAAATTTCATCAAACTCATGGTGCATGGACTTGATTAGGAATTCAGATCAAAGCAAACACTGGACAGACAATATTATTACAACCAAGTTCAATGATATAGTTAATGAGCAAAAAAATGCACTATGTTTCAATATTATGATTTTCTCACATGTTCCATTTTCACGTCCCAATATTTTCATTTAACATTACCATCACTACCTAAAGGTATGACAATGTCATGAGGAATTACACTATTATTACACCATTTTAATGACAAAACTAAAGTTGTTGTACTTTCTCTCACATTTCCTCCCTCCATCTCTCTCCACACCTGTGTTTTATTAAGGTCAGGTGGCCAGTCATCACATTGGCCGTCAGTACCAGAGAAGAATGCAGTGACAACTCCAAACACAAGTAATACACGAGCTGAGGCAGACGACCCAGGAGAGCTTGCACCAAACCATGATCCCAGCAGAGAATGAAGTCATCGTCCTGTTAGCATGCATCATGAAAAGATTCAGTAAGGTTCACCTCGGTCACGAGACAGAACTGTCTAGACACGTTCAATCAAAAATGGGCAATGCAACTGTTTTCAGAAATACTTTATTGTTCAATTACTTGTTCTCTCAGGTCCACTTGGCTTATTATTGTTTTTTAGTGTTTCATTGGTTCAGTTCAATATTTACAATTTCCATTTGATAGTATTTTATTTTGAATGTTTTCAAGTGTGTTTTTTAAAGGATTTTTGAAAAAAATATTTTACATTTAACTAATTCAGCAGATGCTGTTATTCTGAGAGTCATCCAGTTGTGAGTGAATTGTAATATGTCTTGCTTCATTAAAGTCCCAACCTGAATGCAGTGGCTAATGTGGGGAACACCTTGAATGCAGTGGCTAATGTGGGGAACTCCTTGAATGCAGTGGCTAATGTGGTACAGAATGTTATAATCCCGTTGGAGCTATTCATCTCTACTTTCGTGAGTCACTTAACCAATACTGCACGTCCCACATCTAATACGAAAAGTCTAACTCAGACACTCCTGACCTGTGATTGGCTGTCCTAAGCTCCAATGTAAACTATCCTCATTTCTATTAAGTTAAATGACTTTACACTCAATTAGGATTTGCCATTCTGTTTTTAAATGATTATATCTTGTCGTAGTAAATGGAAAGAAACAAGTACACATTATAAATGATATGATTTACCCTGTGACCATGTTACACATATACAGTACACATAACATACACATTTTGGAAGCTGTTAAGATGAGTGTTAAGGTGACCCACTAGCTAATCTACGCATCCTGCAGTTCTACAATGTACGCACAATTATTACACAAGTTGTATTCTCAAAATGTACATTTTATTATTGAACAACGACTGTGCTCTCTATTAATCCAAAATGTAAATACACCTCAAACCTGAATAGTTAAGAAAGTAAAAGAGAGGTCTTGGCTTTCTTTGGAGAATATTTATGTGCACAATTGTTGGGCAACTAAACATTTACAAATAAACATTTCAAAACAAATCAGTGACCAATATAGCCACCCTATTTTCAATAACAGCCATAAGCCTTCCATTCATGGAGTCTTAGTTTCTTGATCTGTTGACGATCAACATTTTGTGGAGCAGCAACAACAGCCTCCCAGACACTGTTCAGAGAGGTGTACTGAGGTAAGCAAGGGGGCCACGTCATTATTCTTTCATCTTTAAAGCCTTTGCTGGCTAGATGTCCTGGATAAAAATCATGGTCTTCTTGAAAGATGCATACTTTTTCTTATACCACTGCTTGAAGAACGTGTCTTCTAAAAACTGGCAGTAGGTTTGAGAGTTGAGTTTGAGTCCATCTTCAACCTGAAACTAGCTCATCTTTAATAGTACCAGCCCCTACGAGTACCCCAGTACTCCACCTTGCTGGGGTCACTGGGGCACATGACTCACTGCCCCACTGCCCTTCACATGACTCACTGCCCCACTGCCCTTCACATGACTCACTGCCCCACTGCCCTTCACATGACCAGTGTTGGGGAGTTTATCTACAAGTAGTGACGCTACTAACTTAACCACATTTTTCAGTAGCTTGTTTAGTACCAGCCCCTACGAGTACCCCAGTACTCCACCTTGCTGGGGTCACTGGGGCACATGACTCACTGCCCCACTGCC
>JACXGM010035423.1:0-11648 GCA_016801145.1 Umbra pygmaea | reverse complement strand
ACACACTGCATATAGCCAATAGAGCGCAAATTAACTTCCATGTTTGCTGCCTTTTGTATTAGGACAAACTCAATGACAGTGAATGATTACCTAACACCAGGGTGGACACGCGCAGAGGATAATGTGAAGGGGGAAATAGACAGATCTAACTACAGCAACCAACTAGCAGCACAAGCTAACATACAGTAGTCACCGTTATGGGGAGAATAATTGAGTTTCGATTCGCGATCGAAATGAGCGCAACAACGGCAGTAGTTAACTTGTGTTTGGTTTAAATAGTGAAATTACACTTATCTGTCAAGTATTTATAAAATGTGTAATCTTATCGTTACGTCGGTAAAACAAATATGTTGCCTGGTCAAAGAGTAACATTACAAACGGTATACGACTGCGAGTATCTTCAGAAATCCTCTGCGTGGTGGTGGTGTCTGTTTCGTTCACATGACGTGTTTTAAGATGCGTTAGACAGCTAATCGCAGGTGACTATGTTGTTACACGGAAGTATGCTACATGATTATTGGCTCACAGACGCTTTTGGAACTGAAATTTGGCATCAAAAGATAAATAATTTTTCGATACTCGATAGTATTGGAGTATTTCGGTCGGTGCCATAAAAGTATCGATGTTCGGTGCCCAGCCCTACCCCAACTTCTCCACAATTTATCATATAGGCCTGGATATTAAGGACCAGGTAATCATACGGGATCACTTCACTTGCTGGTTTTTGTTAATGAAACTCACATGTTTGTAATTACATAATATTGTTGTCATGAAACTGCGAGTATGCTATTTACACAAGTAATACCTTACCATCAATGAACTTTAACGGCACAAGGCTAACACTAGTACATTCATCACATGTCCCTGCTAAGTGCTATCAAAATATTAAAAAATGAATGGTGTTATTTGTGAAATGGACACTACTAGAGGCAATCAACATTTCCTGCTAACCCCACTCTCTCATGGACACCTGACATTGTACACTTGCGGGGGGAGACATGATCTAGCTGGGAAGCACATGGTCGCCTACAGAAGCTGTGGTAGAGTTGAAACATACCGCCACAGGACACCAACTACCAGCAGCAGAGGTCCTGACCGGCACCTCCATCTGGCCACCATCCATAACTACACCTGTGGGATTACATCTATGACCAGCCTCATTATGACGACCATAACCGTTGCACGATGCTGTGATTTCCAGTCCTTATTAAAACATCTCAGAGATACCACGGCGGTTTTCCATTGGCTTGGTCCATATCTACCGATTCAGGCTGACACGGTCCAAAAGGAGGGAGCTGTAGTGGATTTTTAGATGTTTCACAGGACTGATTAGCAGCTGTCTAAGGACTAGCAGTCTCTCACAGTCTTGACGACTGTCGGAGTGAGACCCGGAAAGAAAGGGGGGGCAAACCCCCCACTATGGGGAGTCAACAAGAAGCTGAGAACTCAACATTATACTGTTTATCATGATATTTCATTTAGGGGATTGACGGATCATCCCATAAAGGGAGTTTTTGTTTTTATTACATGCAAGGCTATATGATTTTCTCCACAGAGCGACTAGAAGAGACAAGCTAGCTAGCTTTCTACGGTGAAGCATATTCACATGTTATAACTCAGCCCTTTTGTTACAGCCCGGATAGCGCCGCCAAGGCGATGCATACTCTAATTGTTGATGTACTCCTTTGTATTCCAATTCCAGCCAGTGAATTGATCTTTATTTCGTATGCAGCGGGAGATAGGTGGGCGTCACCTCTTGCTGGAAATATAAGCCTTTGTTTAAGGTTAATGAGAGGAGTTCTCTTTAACGATTCTCCTGGCCCACGTTCAGTGCGCGCCATAGTAAATGTGTTGAATAAATGTTGAGAAATAGACTGAACCGTATAAGAGATTGTAAATCATATTTAGGAGTATAGACGACATGTAAGTCTTGGTATTGAATTGTGTAATTCTGTGTCCGGTTAAAGCGTTGTACTTCGATGCCCTTTATCTGGAATTAAATATTATTCTCTTTACCACGTTCTGTCTGACATTCTAAATCATTTTTCCGAACATCTCCGGTGGAGTCATTAATGGGAACGTAAGCTATCTTGTTGCGGCCTGCTCTTAAGTTTCAGCCCTTATCACGCACACATTCAAGCTAGGTAGCCTATGCACCGGGTCTGACTTGCGGGCAACGCTTTAGTTTCCCGGGTCGCTCTAGTATTTCTTTCCGTAGCTGTTTACACACACGGATAAATGATCATTATGAGGTCACATAGTTAGATAGGAAATATCAACCATGTCTATACTATCAATCCTCTATACGCATTTATTAAGCATTTCTCCGTTCTTAACTCAGACTATTGCAACAGGGGAGAAAAGGAAATATATTAATTATTAATGCTTTAACTTCATAAGTGCATCTTAATTGTATTCTTTTACTCCTTTGACTACAATATGACTGCAGAACCTGATCACCTGTCACCTCTGCATAGTCCAGTGCCAGGCCATCCAAACATAAACAGGTGGTAAGAATTTTGTCCTCCTCAGACAGACGACCCTTTGGTCACTACTGTAGGTAGGTCTTCATCTGTGTTTTTTTTCTGTCCCCAGAGGCAGATTATATATTCATTTTGGGGTCAGAGCTGTATCAAGGTAGTAGAACCAAGGTATGCCCCCTCTAATGTTCCTTATGTCATGTTCATCCTAGGAGGACCCAAACCCTTGGAACATGCGACAGGACCATGTGGCCTGATGAATCCTTCCTGTCCCTGTCCTGTGTCCAACCCACTGCTGTCCTAGATCCCATGTCACTGTGGTTGATGATCACGTTTCCACCTGGTGACGCCAGCTTTCAGCTCCAGGCGGCTTTACGTTCTTCCTTCACAAGACCACCAAACTGTATTGATGCTACATATAGACTATGGTCACAGCCCACCCATCATATCTTCATTGTTGGACAATAATTGAACACTGATAAACAAAGTGACCTTATTACAATGGGCTGTGTACCTTCAGATCCCCCACCCGGTACAGCCAGAAGAGGACCCCCTTGAGTATGGCCTCTCTCTAGGTTTCTTCCCAGGTCCAACCTACTAGGGAGTTTTTCCTAGCCACTGTGCATCACTTGTGTTGCTTGTTTTTCGGGGTCTGAGGCCGAGTGTCTGACAACTGCTGTTGTAAAAAGGGCTTTATAAATAAATTTGATTGATTGATTGATTGAACTGGAGTCTTTAGTGCCCAAACCTTAAGAAGTGTTGTTCAAAGGTGATGTTACATAGTGGTAAACAGTCAGCTGTCCTACGGTTTTTGGAGTGTGTTGCAGACATCAGATTTGAAATGAATATATATTTTTAAAAATGTATTAAATTCACAAAGTTAAGTGACTTAGTAATGTTTTTTCAATATAGTAGGAACTATAGGTGAACTGGATTTTGAAATGACAATTTTTTATCAATTACCATCCTGTGCCAACGTTTTTAGAATTTAAGTTGTATACAGTTACAATCCAAATTATTCAACCCCCATTGCAAATTGGGTTTATTGTCAAAATGTACAGATGTTTTGCTGTTTGCAATAAACGAATTAAACTAAAGCATTTGAAAGAGATCAACACAACGAATGCTTTAAGTGTTTTCCCTCATCCAACTGCAAATGCAGCTCATTATGACTTCTCCAGTCTCAAGATTATTCACCCCCCTGAATAGAATCCCAACAGCAAGCAAAACAGGTGTCTCAAGCACACATGATGCAACTAATCAAGGGCTTTAACTAATCAAGGGCATTGCTAAGTCAAAAGTTAAGAAAAGAGATGATCACCCTTCACAAACAAGAAACAGGATAAAAAGATAACGAAGGCACTCTGCCCCATCCAGAAACACCATTGGAAGCATAGTTTGCAGGGTCAAAGTTTAGGGAACAGTGGTTACACTAACTGGATGGGGCAGAAAAAGGAAGCTATCAACGGCTGCAACCAAATTTCTAAAATGGCAGGTTGTGAAAAACCCTGGAGTGACTGTGATGTTTTGTAAGGGTATGTTAAGTAAGAGCCGAGAGACATGTATATCACTACTTCCAACTTTACTCTACTCTTCTTCTTCTCACATACCATTCACCTGTATTTCCCGCTGTGCCCTCTATCACCCTCAGTGTTCACTGACTGTTAACAGGACACAACATTTCCCCCTTTCTTAAATGAATTAGTCACATAAACATGGTACCCTCAACCTCGGTAAAATAACCCTTCCATTAGGATATTACCTGGAAACCTAAATTTAAATTTGACATGAAATTAGGTTATTCTTGTCTTAGCTAGTGTAACTCAGACCTCAAAACAGTATAACATTTATCTTTTCAACTAACAGAACAGTAGGAATATTTTTTTTCCAATTTGTACAGTTCCCACGTTGATCCTGTATCATATTCATCTCTCAAAGTCTGTTAACCACTGAGGTGGGTTTCTGACTCTGGGGGTGCGTCTAGTGCTTGCTTGTTGCCCAATTTGAACATTCTTTGTCACAGTGTGTCCATCCATTGTAGTCTCATTGCTTTCACTGATGCAAGCTAAAGCCTCCATTGAGAAATGTGCCAGCTTTGAGGCATTCCATTTCTGACCATCGCAGAGAAGGTAAGTACTTGGTCCGACCTCATTTACGACTGTCAGAGGTTCTGGGTATTTGGATGACCCATTGTAGACATGTTCCGGTCTCCGGACTCGCACAGCATTGTTCACTTTGAAGGTGGGCACTTTTGCTCCTCGTCTTCTGTCAGTATACTCCTTACTCTTTTGTTGATGTCGTCTCACAATTTCTTTGAGTTGCCTGTATGCTGTAACTTTGTGTGAAACAGGAAGGATGTTCAGTTTTGTGCACATCTTTCGATTTCTCAGTAACTCAAATGGAGTAGCTCCTGTAGTAGCGTGTGGGGTAGCACGGTAAATCTGTAAGAACTATGTCACTGCTTGTTTCCACGGCTTGTGTGTGCTTGGGTAATAGACGCTGGAGCGCAGATGCTTTATCTCTCTCTCAATTCATGGGAAGTAAACTGACATCCATTGTCAGAGACCAGGCAGGTCGGATTTCCTTGTCGCTGTACACCGCCGCTAAAAACCGGGTAATCACCTCTGTTGTGACTGTAGAGGCGAATGCTACTTCTGGCCATTTGCAGTAGTAGTCTGTGAGAGTAATGGCATAACAACAGTGCCATGTAGCACATTCAAAAGGACCCATTATGTCAATGGCCACTTATTCCCATGGTCCATCTGGCAGTTCGACAGGTGTAAGTGGTGCAGGTGCAGTCTTCACTGTCTTGTCATTGCATTGGAATGAAAGACATGAAGCTATCTTACTCTGTACATATTTGTCTATTTGTGGCCACCAATACAGTTCTCACAGTCTCTGTTTAGTGCGCACCACTCCCTGGTGCCCCTCATGTGCCAAGTCTACCACCTTGGATTGCAGTGATTTAGGCAAAATCAAGCAGTCAGTACCTCTCATGACAAGTGTTTTTTCTATGGCCAGTTTGTCTCGTACATTGAAGTACGAAGCCAGCTCATTTGTTACATTCTTTCTACCTTTTGGCCAGGCTTTCTGTATTTGCTGTCACAATTGAGTCAATTCAATTGCGACAAGTGTCACATGCGGCAGTGAACTCCAACATGGACATGGCATAGACTCCATGAAAACAGTCGCTACTATGTCCAGTTCCACTTCAGCTTCTCCTATGTTAGGCAGTGGAAACCTGGACAGGCAGTCGGCAGTCACATTCAGTTTCTCTTAGGCGGTAAGCAACATCATATGTAAAACAAAGTAGTCTTGCCGACCACCTCGCAATTCGCAGTCCAGCATGGCCAGTACCCTTAGATGTGAGCAGGGTAGTAGGCGCTTCATGATCGGTGCGTAGCACAAAGTGATGTCCCCATAGATAGGTTCTCCACCTTTCTACTGCCCAAACACATGCCAGTGCTTCACGTTCAACAGTGAAATATTTCCTTTCAACAGGAGAAAATGTTCTGGATGCAAATGCCACAACTCTCTCTGTGTTATCCGAATTAAGTTGACTAAGTACACCCCCTAGTCCAGGGGTGGGCAATTATTTTTGCTTGTGGGCCACATTCAGCTTTTGAAACCGAATGAAGGGCTGCATTTTATAGCGATGCATGAAAAAGAGGTGTACTGTAGCAGAGTGTAGATAGCGTAGATTTTGCAGGTTGGTAGGTTGGGGATGGCGGGTGGACGTAAAAACATGTGACTCACATACCAAAGATTGCTAGTTCAAATCCATGCGGACACTTTGCATGTTTTTTGTTTTCTATTCCTAAGCGATGCAGACGTGTCACAAATTTGCTTTTTTATCCTTTTTTTCCTCACTATCACCATGGTTACAAACAATACATTATGACATAATACATGTTACATGGAGTTAACAGCAAGGTTTCTGAGTGGTTAAGGTCAGGGTAAGGGTTTGGGTAAGGCTTAGATCAAATTAATAGCAAGGTTTCTGAGTGGTTAAGGTTAGGGTAAGGGTTTGGGTAAGGCTTAGATCGAGTTAACAGCCAGGTCTCATTGTGCGCACATCGCAGACTTTTCCGTGAAACTGCCACGGATTTTGGTCCCATTCCGTGAAACTGTCACAGATTCTTAAGTTCAGACTCTGTGGCAGTTTCACAGATTTCTGAGAGATCAGGCTGTTCTGTAATGTGTTTAGTAAAAAAGGCAAAAGTAAAAAAAACATGACCGACTTCGAGGAGCGATAGCTCCGGCTCTGATAAACCTACACTGTAAAAAATGCTTTGACTCAGTTAAGTTGCGCCAACTTTAGGAAAGTTGTGGCAACTTTCCTAAAGTTGATGGGTGGGCTGTGACCATAGTCTTTGTGTAGCATCAATACAGTTCGGTGGTCTTGTGAAGGGAGAATGTAAAGCCCCCTGGAGCTGAAAGCTGGCGTCACCAGGTGGAAACGTCATCGGCAACAGAAGTGACGTGGGCACCAGCACAGCAGCGGGTTGGGCACAGGACAGGGACAGGAAGGAGTCATCAGGCCACATGGTCCTGTCGCATGTTCCAAGGGTTTGGGTCCTCCTAGGATGAACATGACATCAGGAACAATAGACTGGGCATACGTTGGGTCTAGTACCTTGATAGAGCTCTGACCCCAAAATGAATATATAATCCGCCTCTGGGGACAGAGGAAGGACAGAAAAACCCTAGTCCCCCGGCACAAACTATTGCAGCATACCATCTGGGGCTGAGACGGGGGGGGACAAGAGACGTAGTCATGTGTAACAGAGTTGTAAACTGCGTTTTACGAATTTCTACAAAATTGTATGTGTTGGTTACGTGTGCGTAGTTTTGGAGCCACCTGGTGGGTTAATAGCATAACTGCAGTGGGAGCTTTCTTATTGCAAACCGTACAGTAAAGAGAAAAACATTGAAACTGGAGGTGGGTGTGTATGAACAATGTCGCTAATTATATGTTTGTATAATGCTTTAAAACGATGTTTTACAATAATCAGTAAAATATAATTTAATTATAAGTGCAACTGACATGGTTTATGGACGTTACAGACACTAATATGCAAAAATAGTTAATTTATCCGTGAATAACATTCTAGTATTATGCCAAACGTATGCTAGCTAGCTAGCCATGCATTTGCATCTGGTTAGCTTTCAATTGTAATGGTTGTTATTATTTTTTGATGGTAACGGTTCTACTCTTATTACACAGATACAAATGCTGCAGTTATAACACACTGTTGAAGATTGGGTGCTATTGTGATTTTGACACCAGGTAGGCTTTTTTGTTGCAGATAAGGTTTTTGTACAACGTCAAATGGCGTGTGTTAGAAACAAAATGGTGTTCCATTTTCCATTTATTGTGTGTGGATAAAATGTGTATTTAGAATGTTTTAGTATTTTTATTGTAAATGTGGAAATAATGCTTTTGCTGTTCTATTTAGAATTTTACAAAATGTTATCACTATACGATCACATGTTGGTCTACATTCTAATAAAAATATATATATATATGAAGTAAAGAGAAAAACATTGAAACTGGAGATACAAATGCTGCAGTTATAACACACTGTTGAAGATTGGGTGCTATTGTGATTTTGACACCAGATTAAAGAGAGAAGCAAAAGCCAGTCTTGAGTGGACATTCCATCCTTCCTGCACCGTAGACCTAAGGGGACAAATCCAACACTAATTCACACAGACACAGAAGGGTTACACATGCACAAGGAAAACCTCGAGCAGGAGCAAGCAGCTGTGCTTCCGACCCACCCACATTGCCAAGACCACACCCCCAAAGGGTCACCAGCAGAACGTAACCACCCTGAGGGTGGTGTTGGCGTGAGGAAATCCCAGTGGATAGTGGGGAGCCTACCAGGCAAGCCAGCATGGGCGGTTCATCAACAGTGCCGCTGTTCTCTTTTAGCCCTCTGGCGGAGACTACACTATACCATAGAACTTACTGAAGAGATGAGTCTTCAGCATAGACTTAAATGTTGAGACTGAGTCTGCATCTCTCAAATGGGTTGGCAGATCATTCCACAGAATTGGAGCTCTATATGAGAAAGCCCTTCCACCAGCTTTTTGTTTACAAATTCTAGGAACAGTAAGGAGGCCAGCATCTTGTGAACGTAATTAGGGATGTAGTGAAGGCTAAACGCACGTAAACGCAGTTTACGCACCTCCCAAAATTCGGAAACAGCGTTTACCCACCTCCAAAGTGCGTTTATCCACCTCCAAACTGCGTTTATCCACCTCTAAATGTGTTTATTCACATCTAAATTGTGTTTATCAACCTTTAAATAGCCTATCGTTCCTAAGCCATTCTAAATTAAGCTTATGCCATTTTAGTTTCATATTGTTCATTATTAGTTTCATAGGTTGTTAAACCTAAAATTAAGTCTATACATATTGCGCTGCATAAGGTATTGGGAATGAGATGTCGTCACGACACAGCGCCCCGCCCCCAGAATCACGGTGTAGTGGAGGATGAATGCAGGTAGAGTAAATTCCGTTCACCAACTTTTTTATTGGTGAAATAGGGTGTACTCACCTTTTAATTGAGTTAGTTATCATTTACCCAGTTAATATTTATTTTTCAGCACTGAATGTGCCTCGCGTAGCTATTCATGCATTACTCTGTTCAGCAGCTCTCATCTCCCCAGCTAGTGCGCGTGACTCAAACACGCAGCAGACGATGTGCCAGACAAACATAACCTTTTAATAACGTCTGTATTAGCTACAGTATTGTGTCAGCTTACTCCTGCATCTGTTTTAGAAATAGAAAAACTCATACAAAACAAAACAGTCTCTGAGTGTAAAGAAACGGTTAAGAAAATATTTGCTCATATTTCAGTCAGTTGTCTACTGTATCTATCTAGCTCTACTCAGTCACTAGCTATTAAACCAGCATAGCTTAATCAATGCAAGAGCTCTGTACTGTACTGCACATATTTAGCTAAATGTAGCTCAAATACATAGCCAAACTATCCAAGTACAGTAACTAATAACAAAAACAGGGTTAATAAAAACAAAGTTGTGCTGAGACAGGCTGCCATTCAGGAAGATCACTTGAGGAGAAAGGTTAGTGCTTTGGTTGTGCAAATTAATTTTTTTTGTTGATAATATATGGCTTCATATCATTGTCTAACCCATTAAAGTAAGATCATTTCAAACCTTGATTTACAAAGAGAAGTGCTATATTGATTCTGCAGATGAGCTAGTGTGCTAGTTTACGATTACCACAAGAACATGAACGATTTGGTTGTTATTGGTTAGTGTTGTGTTGCTTACATTTGATAGTTATGTACATGCTTTGATCTGTTTGTTATCACATAATTTACTGTATATCTACACTGATGCACATCAGCATTTTGCTATACATATTTGCATTACAGCCCAATTGAGGTAAAAAGACCATAAATAGATGACACATTTCAATATGAACATTTTCAAATAGTATTTTATATGAAATTGGTGTCAAGTCCAAATAACATTTTTGGGATGAATGAACTAATATGGATTGAAATGCTTCTGTATCAGATTTTGTGTGAAATGGACCAAAGGCCATTATAGTTTAAAAATGTAATATGTTATGGTTGATATTGATGATTCTTCGTTTTAACATGATCGCTGTGAAGAGTTGATAGTTTTTCCACCATTTTATTTACCACTACACCACTGCTTGGTACCATCAAATGATAGCCTATAGCGATGTCATCAGGATACACATACTGTACACCGGTAGGCCTTGGCCCACCTTACCGGTGACCGCGTCGTGGTCCACCTGTACACAGAATTTATAGTTTACCCACCTCTTTTTTTACCACTACACCCCTGAACATAATGTACGTGGGGGTATGTGTGGTTGTGTAATGAATGACTCCCAAAGAGGTAAAAGACCAATATAGTTTATTCTAAAGGTTAGAATACCAATCCAAGTGTACAGGCAAAGGTACAGAGGTAAATCCAAGGCAGAATAATTCCCAAAAACAGAGCAGGGGTCAGGCCAGAATATCAATCTAAGAATGTTGGCAAAGGTACAAAGGATAATCCAAGGCAGAATCATACACAATCAAATCAAAGGTAAGACCGGAATAACAATGCATGAATTTAGTGCTCAGTATAAATGAAACAGTACTTACAATACCTCGCAAAGAGACAATGGAGTGTGTGTGTCTTAAATGCTGACTGAGTGAGAGCAGGTGAATGGAATTTGGTTGATTGAGTCCGGGTATTGGGAAATGTAGTTCTGATCAGTCCAGGAAGGGGAAGATGTAGTTCTCTGTGAAAGGGAACAGGGAATGTTGCAGGAATGTTACAGAGTCCAGGTTATGGGAAATGTAGTTCTGATCAGTCCAGGAAGGGGAAGATGTAGTTCACAGGGAGAAGGAACCAGGAAATGTTACAGAACCCCCCCTTAAGGCGCAGCTCCTGAGGCGCCAAACCGCCGACACGCCACAGGACAGCAGGTGGCAGAAGACCAGACAGGAGACCGCAGCGGCAGAAACCAGGCCAGCGGAGGCACACCAGGGCGAAACAGACGAGCAGAACAGGCGGGTGGATGGAGCCCTGGCAGGCCGGAGGGCGGAGGCAGCAGTAGTAGACCGGAGGGACGAAGCAGCAACGGCGGGCCGGAGGGCGGAGGCTACAGCAGCAGACTGGAGGGACGAAGAATTACCGGTGGTCCGGAGGATGGAGGCAGCAACGATGGGCCGGATGGCAAATTCCAGGAAGGCGGAGGTCCGGCAGAGCCGGAGGGGGCTTGGAGGGCCAAGGCAAAGGCGGACCAGGCACCGGAACCACAGCAGACACAGGAACCTGGAAGAACACAGCACAGACAGACACAGACAACAGACAGACACAGAGAGGGTCACAGAGACCGGGGAGGCGCAGGCCCAGGGACAAGCACCGGAACGGGGACCAGGGCAAGAACCGGCACGGGGACAGGTGCTGACACTGGCACGGGGGACAGGGGCAGACACTGGCACGGGGGACAGGGGGAGACACTGGCACGGGGGAGAGGGGCAGACACTGGCACGGGGGACAGGGGCAGACACTGGCACGGGGGACAGGGGCAGACACTGGCACGGGGGACAGGGGCAGACACTGGCACGGGGGACAGGGGCAGACACTGGCACGGGGGACAGGGGCAGA
>JACXGM010035422.1:0-11685 GCA_016801145.1 Umbra pygmaea | reverse complement strand
AGTAGACAACCGGAAACGAGGGATGGACAATAAACCAAGTTCAGCTGATCTAAGGGACCGGGCAGGGCGGTAAGGGTGGAGTAAGTCAGACAGATATTGAGGGGCAAGACCATTTAATGCTTTAAATGTTAGCAGCAATACCTTAAAGTGGATGCGTGATGCCACAGGTAGCCAGTGAAGTTCATGAAGCAAAGGTGTATCATGAGCAGAGCTATATGGTCTCAATCGCTAGATTTAAGCCTTCTGCAGTTTATCATGATGTTAATTTTTTTGTAAATATAGTCTCGTTGATTTTAAAATTGGCAATAAAGCAAAGGGGCGTCTAGGGCGTGGTTATGGCGTTCGGTTGTACAACAAGACACTCAGAGCAGTTGGCCTTTCAATTTTTTCCAGTAAGTAAGGTTACATTTTGTTTTACATTACGTTTTAACACTGTTTTTCGTTAGCATCACAATTAATATGTTAGCTAGCTAGATTACTCCTCCCTCTATAGTCTAAAATCGTCACATCCGCAACCAAGATGTCTGCGCCCGTAACGGCAATTTCGATGACCCAAATCAGATCTTAACAAAACAATGGGTGACGTCACAAATGGCTCCATCCAGTAATTATACAATCTATGGGTGTTACCAGTAAATAGTAACAAATTCAAAAACTTGATTGTGTGGGTGGGGGGCCCTACAAGACATTGTCCCAAGGGGCCTCTGAATTCTTAATCCGGGCCTGTACCTAACCTTAACTGTGAATGTTGCAATATAATTTTGAACACTACGGAACGTGTGGAATGTTCTCGCATAAATCCGCTAAACGAAATGTACCGGAGCAACGTAAAAGTACAAATATAGCCTAATAACAAAACGTGCAGTTCAACTGTAAAAAAAACTAAATATGTTGGCATATAACGTTATTCAGGTTTTTAAAATAGTTCCCTGAGAACGTAATTTGGGAGAAATTCTGAGATGTACGGTTGGCCTCCTGACCAATCAATTCTCGGTAACACTTTTGAGAGTCCAAAAAGTGTATCTGTAGAAAACAGTTAGTAGATAACAAAATATCTACTAACCCTAACCCTAACCTTAACCCTTCCCCTAATGTTAAGCCTAACCTTAACCATTAACCTAAAACATATTCTAAATTTACCCCTACCCCTAAACTACGCAATTAGTTTCTTATCAACAGATAGGTTGTTGATAGTTTGTTGATAGTCAGATCTATCAAACTATCAGAGCAAATACAGATGAAATTTCAGACTCTCCAAATAAAGTGTAACCCGATTCTCAATTGAAAATCATGTCACCATTGTTAGAAGATCCCGTGGAGCTCAGTGTGCGGATAATGAGAGGGTCTCCTAAGAAAAATAAGAATATTTAGACAGACAAAACCCATTGTCTGTCTCTGAGTAACTTTATGAAAGATATAGACTCTCAGCAGAGGGACTGATGTATCTTTGTTAGCTTCCTGAGCCATGTGTTGCCAGTGCGACACATCTAAGTTGTGCGTTTACAGCTCCACAGACTGTATGCATAGTATCGTTTTTGCTACAGGTAGCTTTATGTATGCTGTGGGTGATGCAGGGGAACCTAAGCTCCATCAGTGATAACTATTTACTCACACAGTACTTATGTACATTTGTTTTACAACCCCGGGGTCCATTCTTCGTACGTTGCTGACTCAGTTAGTTGGATTAGATTGTTGACGATTTCGCATAATCGTGAATTGTTTGGTTCTTCGATGCTCATCCTCGACTTGCTGTTATAGCAACAAGTGTGTAAGCTTAAACCTGCTCGGGAGCAGGCTTATTTCATGTAAACAGGATTAGATCACATATTTTGTGAACCAAAATGGGGTTCACAGTGTAAATGTGCAGGTAAGATACCATTATAATTATTAATTTTTCCAGATAAATAATATTATATAACATAGAATAAGGGATTGAATCAAAAAGTATATAGTTGACTGACTAAAAATATCTTAGATGGTTTGTGACTCCATGTTCTACATTACAAAGTTGACACAAAATGGCCTGGATCTGTGCATGATTCAAGAATTCACCAAGGGTCACCTTTATGAACATTATTTGAAACATTTAAATATCAAGCTGACTGTATTACATGCATTTATTCTGAACCTAAAAGTGAATTTTCCGTTATACAGGTGATTAGGACGGGGTCCGGCTTGGTGACAGGGGCTATGCCTTCAGGCAGTATTTCATGACACCATTCCCGGACCACAAACCTGTTACAACGCAGCCCTGTGGTGGAGGTAAAGCCTGATGATGACTTGCAACCAGTGCACTTGGACCAACCTAGTGGCAGAGCTGCACTAGAATTGTGGATCACCATTTTTGATTTTTGTTTTGAAAAAACAAACAAAAAACACATTAAATTAATAATAAAAGACAAGACATTATGCTTAGCTCCTTGAGTTTTATTTAAATTATTCTTTGTAAAGAAAAGCAAGTGATCGTCATTTTTCCGCATTTAAATTGTCTGCTACTTTTTTCCAGCCCTCCTGGCTTTTGACTTTGAGGTGTTCCCTTGCGTTTTAATCAAACTTTTCAATTCCTCATAACCTTCAAGCAATAACTGTTGCTCTGCTGTGGAGAAATCTGGGCGCGCTCTTTGGCCATGATGAGCAGCCAATAGCAGTGTAGCTGATCAACGTTTCTACTATCGATACATCTTCCCTTTTATGCCAACGCACGTACTCGCAATCATCTCAGATGACTCAATCCAGCAATACTAATTGTAAACGGCAGGTGTGTTCGAAGAACCAAATTAGCCAGATCATGATTAGCCCGATGATGTAATCTTGAATGTGTCATTTGATCTCGGATGTATTAAGCAACATACGAAGAACGGACCCCAGTATATTAACATTGATTAATTGACACATACCATGTACATTTTTTATTTGCTCCAAAGACCGCTTAACACTGCCAGGGTTGTAACTGAAAGAATGCAGCAAAAATTGTCTTGGACTCCATCAGCATTCATCTAAGCAACTCATTGGTTCAATGGTCAGATCTAGTTGTGGGGCAGGAATATTGATCATCATTGTAACTGACGCATTTACACAGACTGCAATTACTTGCCAGTGTTCCTTCTTGCTTTTGGCAAAATTTAAAACTGTATTATATTTGTTATATTCTTCATATCTCTAAAATGATTACCGGTATTTGTTCCTCTGGTGTGAAATATGCAGCTCTTGTAGACTTGTCCATGTCTGTGATTTGTCATGTGGTGTGCACTGTCCCTTTGATGTGAACCTGCTCGTCACTAGATTGGGAAAACCTGAGTTGATTTCACAAATTGTTGTTAACATCTTGATTGTGACATCTCTTATACAGATTGATGTTGTTAGGTTTAATGAAGTCAGCTAATGAAAATAAATTCTGGGCATGTTGAAGTTGGTATAGGCCTCAGTTTAGGTGTGCAGCATAACTTACTATAGCGATGTAACCCATTAGCAGTTGAACTACCATTGTGACACTGAAAACCCAGAGTTCAACCTGAAGTTAGCTCACTAACCCTAGTTCCTGCTTTGTAGTATAGGCCTTTGATATTTTTACACTGATTGTGTTGAGACAGACAGAATTAAAGTTGAGAGTGTGTACTCTTGCCTCATATTAATTTCAACCAAAATGGAGTAAAATGAAATGGTGGTTCAAAATAATGCTTTAGGTTCTGAATTTACTGCAGTAAAATGGTTAACTGACAGGACTTGCTTTTTGCAATGATTATTGCATGAGGAAACTTGGGGACCAAACAACCATCAATAATATTTGTTTCTGACATTTGTGTGTGTGTAATAAAATTTCACCTGGATTTCATTTCTTTACTTCCTTGTTTGTGTTAAACTAGCCTCTCCCTTACCCTCTGTAGTCATTAACGCCAGTCATTTGCCATCTCCTTGGGGCAGTAATTGCTCTAATCTGGTCATAATGCTGATGCACCAGAACTTCTCCTTAAAAGAGCTCATAGCCATGTGTCTTATTCATCACAGTGTGCCGGCTTTCAGTGTATTCTGATGAGAATGCAAAACTGCTGCTGGCACACTTATACATGAACACTATTTGAGGACAGTGCATGTCCACTACCTTTTTGATAAAAGGAATTTCTCCAAACCTAATGGTATGAAATGGTTGAGTGATTTTAAATCTAATACATACAGTAATAGGAAAATGTTTTAACTCAATTGGATTTACAGTGCTTGTCAATGTGGCAGAGGATCTCTCCTCAACACCGATGTGTAGTTCCCTGCATCTAATATCATGGCACAGTAATGCTATCTCACTGTATAACCATATCATTGAGCTAGCTGTTTAAGTTACAGTAGTTTAATGGATTAACTGGATGCCATCCTGAACGCTGTGAGATTGGTGTTGTATTTATCTTTTCTTGCCATACTCTCATCTGTATTACTACCCTTAGTTCTCTCTTCCTCTCTATTCCACTGAACCTTTTCTCTCAGTTCATTCTGTCTGTCTCTCTCTTTTCTCTCTCTTACCTCATGTCAGTGATGGACAGTCATATGGATTCCAATGACCTCTGTGTCCATCAACATCCCCGGTTAATGACAGTCCCAATCCATGTGTCAGTGCCCTGCAGACACTAACAATTAAAGAAACCGTCAATACGGTATCCATTAAAGTCAAGTCACAGTATTTTTAGGCAAGCTGTTTACGTATATTACTTATATTCTTAGACATCAATTGTAAGAGCAACTATTGATGTAGCGTTACCAAAAGCTGGTCAGCATTAATGCAGTCAATTAAAAATAAAGACACTTGTTTCAGAAAATATACTGAATTGACAATTTAAAAATAGATTTGATTATCTATTAATTTACTGACACAAAGAAATCATTTTTAAATACAAACCACGGCAACTATTATTATTTCCAAGCATGCTCTATATGTTGCTTCTTAGGTTCAGTTTTACTATGGATTCTGGAACTAGGGTTAAACCAATAAAACACATCAAACACATAAAAAATTGTCACATGGGACAGTCATGCTAAACAAGTAAGTTTGCTAGCTGGATAGGTACAGAAGCTGACTGACAGCAGTACAGTAAAGAAAACAAGTACAATTACCAAAACACTTTACACTTTGCTTAAAAAAGTCCTTCAAGAGTTATATTAGCATATCTATTTATGGGAGAAACCATGGGAGATGTTCTGGCAAATTAAGACACAATTAGTTAATCTGTGAAGAGCAGTGTGACAGTACAGATAGTGTAGGCTACAATATTATGTGTACAGTAGCTAACACAAACCACTAGTTTAAAAAAGAGATTAAACACTGGTATGAAAACCCAATTATAGTATCCAATTTGTGTGACTAAAATTGGAAGGCACTGAAAAAAACTGATTTTAATTCATCCAAGAAAAATGTGAAAGAAAATTATGAATAAAGCCAGACTTTGAAAAGGAATAACCTGCAAACCATGAGCCCTAACTCTGCAAGAGTATGGCACTGTAAGACAGCACACATTTACGTCTGTTTTAAAATTTCTTTGAGAATTAACCTCTTTATCAACCACTGCATAATAGTGCTACCCAAAACATATCAGATATGCTATTGAATTATTTAACGCGTTGGTCCCTGAGATCCTCTGGGACTGGCCTTTTAACTATCAGAAGCAGAGGACTAAGAGAAATAGCTTTTAGTTTTTATGCCTGCAGCATTTTGGATAATCTCCATAGAACCTGAGGGCCAAAACTGTAAATGTTTCATGTGGAAATCTTAAAATGCATCCCTTTTGACTTTGTGTTTTTAGTTTGTTTTTTGAATCTACAGTAGGGTGTTTTTGGTTTACATACACTATGTTGCCAAAAGTATGTGGACAGTAGGCCCTCACACCCATATTAGATGGTTGGATGTCCCATTCCAAAACCATGTTTATTTCTAGGGAGTGGGCCCTACCTTTGCTGCTATAACAGTTGCCACTCTTCTGGTAATATTTGACACAAGACTTTGGCATGTGTCTGTTGACATTTTTGTGAGATCACTCACTGATGTTGGACTACATGGTGTGGCTCGCAATTACCATTCCAATTCATCCCAAAGGTGTTCAGTGGGATTGACGTCAGGGCTCCGTGCAGGCCACTCGATTTCTTACACACCAAACTCGTTGAACCATATTCTTGATCAGGGCCCGGTTTCCCAAAGCACTAAGATGATTGTAATATGCACGTAAGTGCCACATTATTTTATCAGTGTTTTTCCCGAATGGAACGTTATTTAACTGCCACGTAACATTGCTGGTAAATGTTTTAGACCACTCGTTAGTCCGTCGTTACAGGCACTGACCTGTTTTGGGGAAATAGTGCCTCCCTCAACATGTAAGGAGTGATCGTAAAGAGTCATCATAATATGAAGAAAACGCATACAATCAAAATAGTTTATAGTTAGGCGAATGTATTCAGACAAATTATACAAACAGATGATACAATAAGTGAATGATTTAAGGTAAATGTGAGTGCATTTGTAAACTGAAAAGTAAGAATGTACTTACAACAACACATTATTAAGAAAAACTGTTCAAAATCAACCATTGACGGGTCTGAAACCCTGCACGGTAGCTACTTATATTGTCTGTCATGAACAGGCCCTTCCTCAGTTCCACCGTGTACATCATCATCGTCATTGCCCTCCTCGTCTATGGCTGCCCCAGGTTGCAGAGCAATGTTGTGTAGCATTGCAGTAAGAAACAATGACTGCACAGCATTTGACCGGGTCAAATCTAAGACCACCAGAGGACCTGTATCTAAGTTTCCACCACCCAATGGTTCGCTCCACCACATTGTGTGTAAAGCAATGAGCCCGGTTATATTGCTGCTCTGCGTTGCTTTGGGGGCTTACAACAGAGGTCAGGAGGTAGGTGCGGAGAGGATACCCGCTGTCTCTCAATAACCACCTATTGTGTAAGCTCCCCCTCGCAGCAGCCTGGACCACAGATGAGTTAGAGAAGACAAAGGAGACATGCACACTCCCCGGCCACTTGGCAACTATGTCCATTATACATTTACTGCAGGGCACTCATTTCTTGAAATTAACACTAGTGTGTCAGTGGAAGGGGTAGCGATGGGGTTGAGGGTGCCATCAATTGTGCCGATGACTTGGGGAATGTTTTCCAGGTCATGGAAACCGTCCAACACCTTCAACATTTCGTTGTGTGTCCTTGGCCAGAAGATGTGATTATGCGCATGGTCGAGAAGAAGCGAGGTCACTGCATTCACCGATCGGGACAAGGAAGCCTTGCTAAACTATGTCCCTGGTCAAGTACATAAAATAAATCACATTCCCATGTTACTGATCGCCACTAACTGAATACAATTACAGACCATAATATAGTCAAAAGACAAACCTGTAGAAAACTCCCTGATGCGTAATACTGCAGAGCTCAGAGAATCTGCACTTCTGGTTTTAGGGCATAGTTGCGTCTGGTTGATCGGGTTAACCCTGGTGAAACTATATCCAGCAATTTGTCCTCAAAGTAATAATAAAACTTTTGATGTCACATGATCGCTTACTGTATGTTAATTACTAATAATACTTAGGACTTCTATTGCGCTTTCAATTGATACAAAGATGCTTGATATGACTATCATTGGCAAAGTGCACCCCGTTGGTTCGATATAACCATTTCTTCAACCCTACATTTCACTGATTGTTTGATTTAAATTATTATTTTTTGACTAATAAATAATAGAATCAATCGACATCAGTGTTATGTGCCTCTGATAGCCTATTGCATGTCGAAAGAGTGCCATTACTATGTTTCAAAGGCATTCATGGATTAGTTCCATTCCAAATGGCCGCAACGTGGGACTTACAATGCACTTTATAAAGAGCGACATACGTGGTGGTTTGGGAAACAGGTTAGTTAGTCCGTCGTAACAAAGACCATTTTAAGGCTATGTGCATCTTTAATCCGTTGTACGTACGACGTTTTTGGGAAACCGGGCCCTGGTTCCACCATTGAGGTGCCAGGAGAGAGAACAGACTCCGTGGACTGGGAGCTGACTTCCTGAAGACATGGGAGAGTCTACCATCTAGATGCATTCGTTTGACTTCTTGATATTTATTTGTCTTTTTTTATTCTCCTTTCGACTCGATTCAAAGATCAATTTGTGTAAAAATCTAACATTTAGTTTTTTTTCATTGATGCAATGACATCACCAAAGGATTTTGGCCAGTTTAGGGTGGGCGAGTTGAAAATTACCGAACGTTCTGAGGTGTATTTAGTGACTGTCATGTCGGAAACATGACTAGCACAATGATTTTGTGCAAATAAAAATTATACAGTAGTATGATTCTAATAGGCTTATTTAAATAGGAAATTGCCAGCAGCATAGAACCCTGTATTGCCCTGCTGGTTTGCTTATAAAGCTAAGCAGGGTCGGGCCTGGGTAGTCCCTGGATAAGAGACCAGTGCTGCTGGAAGTGGTGTTGGAGGGCCAGTAGGGGGCACTCTTCCCTCTGGTCTCAAGATCATTCCCAATGCCCCAGGGCAGTGATAGAGACATCTGCCCTGCATAGGGTGCCGTCTTTTGGATGAGACATTAAATAGGTTGTCCTGACTCTGTGGTTACTAAAGGTCCCATGGCACTATTCGTAAGAGTAGGGGTGTTAACCCCGGTGTTCTGGACAAATTTCCAATCTGGCCCTCATACCATCATGGCAACCTAATCATCCCTATCTCTCAATTGGCTCATTCATTCCCCTCTTCCCCTCATCTCCCTCCCTTCCCCAAAGGCCATTGCAGCAAATGAGAAAGTGTTCTCAGTCAACTTGACTGGTAAAATAATGGTTAAGCAAAGAAACAAAAGAAATGATATGACCAATGTATTTTTAAGTTATTTTCTTGTGGGTATTTTCAATGACAGAACAGTAGGAAGCATAGGCTAGGGAGACAGTGAGGAAGGGTATAGACAGTGGCTGAACCAGCTTCACCAGGGCACATGTAGTCCAGAGTTTGGAGCTTAGACCAACTCTGGCATGACTTATGTATTTCTAAATATCCAACTTTTGCAGGCCTGCTAAAAATCACTTGAGTGCTTGGCAACCTACAGAGCTAAATGCTTTCTAATTTTCAGTCAAAGTCCCTCTACCCCTGTACAAAATAAGTAAGCATTAACACACGACAGACTGTGCGTTGCCAGGGAATAACCGCACACCTCAGCAAAGCCGAGTCGCTTTCACTGCGGAGGTGTGCGGTTATTCCCTGGCACTGCACAGTCTGGAGTGTGTTAATGCGCTTATAAAACGGTTGCCAACATTTTATTTGTGACAATTAATGTTTTAATTAGTATTTTTAGTGAAAGAAAATAGTCACGAGGTGTGCGTTTATCGTGAAACACTAACGTACCCCACACCACTCCTTTTACTGTTGCCATGTTAGTATGCCACAAATCAAGTAGTTCCTATAAAACGGATCATGTAGATAATTTATAACAAGGTCTGAACACTATGAAGGTAAATATGGTGAGGAAAAATGTGAGAGCACGTAGATGGGATGTGAGCACTTGTAGAATATGATGTGAGAACTTGTACAACTAAAATTGAACTCGTAGGTGTGATGTGAGCATTTGTAGAATATGATGTGCAAACTTGTACAACTGAAATTGAACTTGTAGATGTGATGTGAGCAATTGTAAAATATGATGTGAGAACTTGCAGAACAAAAATGTGTACTTGTATGTTAACATTTTTACTTGTATAAAATATTCACACATGTAAGCTGAATTTGTAGTCAACGGAAAAAAAACACGAGAGCTTGTAGAAAGAAATATGTGCTGTAAATTTACTGGCATATTATTTTTTTTCACTTGACTCACTTATCCATTACAACCACAACTCGTTGATCACAACCTCTCGAATCGGTCTCTACAACCTCAAAACTGTGCTATATCGCATCACAAAGTGTCGAATCTGCTCGCCTTGGCCTTTGCTACTATTTCTTGCGATACATTTGGTGCAAAACAAACTTGCACTTGTAGCTGTGAAAATGTGAGAGAGCAGGGCAATGGATCAGGGGTGGGGTGGGGGTGGGGGTGGGGTTGGATAAGCCAATCAGCAATCAGAAGACAAAGCGCTCTTTTCAGTTCTTCATGTCGGCGAAGATCCAATCAGAAATCAGAAGACAAAGCGCTCTTTTCTGTTCTTATCACAGAAGATCCAAAATGGCCCAACAAGCCAGAGTAAGTTTGTTCCAAAAGCTTTGTTTTGGTAGATAGCTACGTAGTGTGATTAAGAAGTAAATAAATGATGCCACAGACACCTCACATTCTTAAAATTATATAACGTTAGTAACAAAATGAGTGAATTAATGCACTTTGGCTAACATTAGATCTAACTTCGTAACGTTACCTTAAATGACAACGATGTACCACAAATGGCCGTCATGCATTAACATTACGATAACGTAGTTTCACGGGGATTTGTGCTTTTATTTTTCTAATCTGTACAGAAAAACGTGTTTGCTAATGTCCTAAGGGGTATAACTTTGATGGTAATTGTTGATTCTGTTTAGGTGTGCCACAGAGTCATTGAGAGGGAGTTCGTCATCTCCGTTGACTTCATCAGTCAAGTTTTTATACAGCAATGGCGGATCATGGAGACCGTCAAAAGATCCAAACAAACTGACCTACAGTAGACTCACCGTGTTCCGTACAAATTTACCCCTACTTGCGCTTTCAGACACGGCTGTGATAAAAACGAATGGGACTACAGCTAATTTGGCAGCATAAAACTCGGGGGTTGGAAGTTGGCCTCCTCTCAGACTTTGATTGACATGTATTGGACCAATAGTTTTAGTTAAAAAGGGGAAAAACCAGACCCTCCGACGTTGTACGGTAAACCGTGATAAGTCATGATATGCCGTACAGTGTTAGCCATGAAACTCACGGTTTTACGTACAATGATTTTTTCGCCCTTGATGTAGAATTTCTCTCTCAAAACAAGCATTAATATAATATTTTTATGGTACTATACAAATATTATCCTTAACAGTGTCCTAATATCAATGCCTAACCTGTAATGAGGGATGGTTATAAGTGATTCATCATGCACAAACTTTGACTTGGTGTAGCTGTATTTTAAACGCATGAAAGTACAAATATTTAATAAAAACGTGACAGCAAAATGAATATTTACATCCTTCGAAAATATATGTACTGTACTTTCAATTATATTGTATTAACATGTTATAATGTATAAATGTTTGTCAATAGGGCAATATGCGTGAAAGAAATGCTTTGACCCAACTCTACATCTCTCCCTCTCGCGCTATCACAAGCTAGCATTTCCTTCCCCTCGGCTATTTTCTTAAGGGACCCGTCCGACCTCCGTTACTTACCTAAACCATTTAAATACGAAACACGTAAGTTTCTCAAAGTTAATTTTGATGGAAAGGTTTAAAATTTGGCTTTACACTGGTATTTAAAACATAATTAACCTGGTAGTATTTATTTTTTTATTAAAGGTGCTATATGTAAAACGGACAGCCAGCGTTAAAAAATGGGTACTACAGTTCAAATTCAAAATACCTGAGTTGTATCCCTCCGCCACCTCCTCCCCAGAATCGAAACTAACGTGACGAACAAGATCAGCGCAATCATGACAAGCGAACCGTCTTTTACTACGTCTATGGTCATGGAACCGTTTAGAAACATGCT
>JACXGM010035421.1:0-11685 GCA_016801145.1 Umbra pygmaea | reverse complement strand
TAGGTTGAGATCTGGTGACTGTGAAGGCCATACCATTTGATTCATTTAGGTTGAGATCTGGTGACTGTGAAGGCCATACCATTTGATTCATTTAGGTTGAGATCTGGTGACTGTGAAGGCCATACCATTTGATTAATTTAGGTTGAGATCTGGTGACTGTAAAGGCCATACCATTTGATTCATTTTCACTCTCATCAAACCAGTCAGTGACTCCTCATGCTGTGTGGATGAGGTCATTGTCATCCTGGAAGAGACCACTCCCATCAGGATATACATCTTTCTCCACGGATAAAGTTTTCACTTCATCATCTGCATTTGTTATGTTCCTCCACTAATTTATTCAAGTTTGACATTAATTCGTCACCCGTCTGCATCGTGTCAGTGACCGCGGGTCTGAAGTGTTCTGGGTACAATCTACCTTGTCAGTGACCGCCGTCAGGATCATGGCGTGAGTCATGAGGGAGTCTCCATAGATCAGCCTCTCTGACTTGGACAGGTTCTTGACAGACACCCCGAACACCAACTCATGGTTGAACCTGACAGGAAACACAGAGGCAGGACAGCTGAGAGCAGGAGTTGTGTTGACAGGTACTACAGGAGACGTAAGCCAGCCTGTTTTTCTACTCACACATTCATGTCATTGATGCCCAGTTTGCCGTGGAAATGCTTCCCAACATCACAGCCAAACCATACGGCCTAAAAATGAGAACGAGCCAGACAAACAATACATTAGAATATTTCCCCTCAGCTTTCAAAAGCACACGGGTTCCGAGCTTCGACATTACCTCTCCTTCTTTAATGGATTCTGCAGCGGCTTTCTTCAGCAACTCGATAGGCTGGTTGTTGTAAAGTGTGCTGCGTCCCCCCACCATGTTGCCAAGGAACTCCACACTGTACAGCTTCTCGTAGGGGTTCTGAGGACGTGGGTCGTTTACCAGGCAGATCTGTGATGGAGAAGACACACAGTTCCCCTCAAACACAATGAAAAAGGCACGGGTATCCACATTACAAAGGAAAGTCTATGTTGTGACTAGGGATGCTCATATTGACCGTTTAACCGTTAACCGAAAGTAAAAACATTTGACTGATTAATACTATCAGTTAAACGGTTAAGACGTTTTTTTTAATTTTTTACATATATTTGGCCTATATTAGTTAAATCACGTGGCGCGTTGACACGCGCAACCAAAGCCTGGCGCTTCGTTTTAAAAGGTGTGGACATATAGGTAATGAGGAGCGAAATATACCGGCTGTCTGTTTTGCGTCTGCAACGCGTTCTTCATTTAAAATGACAACCCTTGGACATGTATGATGACTGTGATATTAACTAGCGCTTTCATTTTTTCATGTACAGAAACGTATAACGCTATCGTATTGGGAAGCATATATTATTTTATCGGCTATAATTCATCATGCTCCTGATGCATTATAGCAGACAAAATAATGTTACCTTATAAACAAGACACACAGTGATTGACAACACGCACTTTATTTTCGGAGAGGACCGTAATAGTAATTTCAATGAAATGGGTGCCATCGGCAGATATTGTATAGTTAGTAATATAACGCATAGCAAGCGTTATCAACATTTTGTTTTGTGTTAATGAAATTTAGCCCTTATTTAGGCCTCCTGTAAGCAACAACCTTTTTCCAGATTGTCACCGTCTGTTTTCATTCTATAATTTGACAACTCGGTAAACACTGCATCAAGGCTACTTTCCTTTGATTGAAAACAGAAAGTAAAAACATCTACGACAAATTTTCTGCGAGAATATTTTGGTTGGTGTCGACTTTACGCCATTGTAGTTAGGTGAAACCAAACATCAACACAGCTTTAGTATGAAACTAACTAGTTTCATTGCATCGTTTAGTGTGGATTTTGCACATGAGTGAACTTATACGCAAAGCTGGTGCACCCGGCAGCTGTTGTTGATCTGTTTTGTATGCTGTTTAGACATAAAAAAAATACGTGAAAAAAAATGTTTGTATATTTAACGGGTTACAGACACTCGTCAATAATTTTTTTATTTAAAGCCAATTGAATCTTATAATCATATCAGTTAACGGTTAATAATTGGTTAACGAGTTCCAGTTGTCGGTCAGGAAAATTACCCGAAATGAGCATCCCTAGTTGTGACGCATTACAGAAAAACAAAAACCATCGTTGTATTAAAATCTGTTGAAACTTTTCTTCTAGATGACTCATTATAACATGTCATAATAACATGTTTGTTAAGCATCTGGTTTTTAGTATCGTCTTTTTTCTTCAATATCCAGTACCAACTGTGTTTGTCATGAGGCAAAACATAAAAAATACAATTCTATTAGATATTAGTACAAAACATGAAGAGAGCTTGTGTGTCTACCTTGTCCTGGATGTTGTACAGGGGCTTGACCAGATCCTTATAGAACTGCAGGGGGGACAGTGGGCCCATGCGATGGAAGTTCTTGTCTTTGTCTCGATACTCCCAACAGACAGATTCTGGAGGACTACCTAGACACACGCTGGCGACACGGAAGACCTGTACAAACACATGTAAACGTTAGTAAACTTTAAATTAAAATCAGCAACCTTTAGACTATTGGTCCAAAATGCGCTCTGCGGTCCTGCAGACAGAAAGCTGTATTTCTTTACCTGAAAACTGTCATTACCATCCTTGCTAAAAGCTCAAAATGTTCCCATAAACAAAGCAACATTTTCTATGCCAATTTAAATAGGTTCAGAACGTTGCTGATGCATTTTGTTAACGTTGTGCGAAAAATGTATCAACTAATTTAAATACTTTTTATATTACGTTTCAACGTCTGGAGTTATTATAGTAGCATTCACTCTTCCTGCAAATCTAGTTGATTCAGCGTCCCCCCCCGGTCTCCTTACGTTCCACTGCCCCCCCCGATCTCTCCATCCCTCCCTCCTCCAGGCTGTTTGGACACGGTTCTCAGAATAACCCTTCCTTAAACTGATACAGTAATCTCAGGAATTTCCTTCTCGGTCCTCCCAGGGCCTAAAGTGAAAATACATATGCTTTTCATATCAACAGCTATTATTTAACATTTGGTTGGATGGATTGATTATCCTTCATTGTCAGTCTTTGATAACACTGTGTTGGGCTGTCATTCACAAACCACTAGTAATAACTAGATGGGCACACATTCATGAAGGCAATCGAACGGCTAATGCACACACACAGACAACACATCTGCCCCTCTGTATAGTAACTATCCATCGACTTCAATTGTTTTTACAAACTCAACAGCTCAAAGGGTGAAAAAAAACTGGACGATAATTCCTGGCCAGGGCAGCATTTACCAGAGGAGACGTTGCTTCTGAACTTTTCCAGTGTCAACTACTTAACCTACCAATGGCATTCCTGCCTTCAGGTTGAAAACAGCCAACTATTGTTGCGTAGGGCCTTGACATAAATTAGAAATGTGTTACTCAACTGACTGGCCTGTCTAAATAAAGGTTAAACACACTGGCCCGCCCCTGTCCCCACCTCTCACACAAAGACAGGACAGTGCCTCTGTGGGTTTGTTTTCACGGTGACGCTGCCTCGCGGACTAAAATGCCAGCAGTGCTCATCCCTGTTCTTTCTTTACCCAACACGGCCCCCAGATGCCCCACGCCCTGAAAACGCAAACAGGCCTCTCCACCGTAGCCCTGTACCACCTCTCATTCCTCTCTCGTCCCTGGCAGGTTAAATAAATGCCGGTGCCATTCCAAACACAACAAAGCAGCCATGCAGACACTGTAAAACAGGGCGATGCTCTTCATAACACAATGAGCAGATCCCACTGACATCAGCAGCTCTCAGAGTCAATATTGAAACACCTGGGAGATGGACAGAGGGACACTGGGTGGGCTGAGGATGGCTCCTCAACATCTCCTGCAGTACCACCAATACTGTAGAACAGTCTTCTTCCTAAGAATCTAGCACAATACCACCAACATTCTAGAACAGACTTGTTCCAAAAAACATTGAATACCCCTCTTGTAGGCCCTCCCCTTATTTTGTAAACGTTGTCTAAACCTGCGGATATCTTCTGATCATGGAGACCCAAATTCTACAACAGGTGTTTGGCGAAAGAATGCCAAACGCGGCAGAAACATCCCGTGGATGCTGGCTGCTGTTGTCTCGCTGCTGTAGCTTTTGGTTTTTGGCCTCTCCCAAGGCAACCAGGTTTAAATTAAAACCTTATCTGAGATGGCGATGAGGATCGCCGGTTATTGACAAAAACAGGGAGATTGTGCCATTCGTGTGTGTAAGGGGAAATTGCGGAGTCCCACACCAGCCTTTGATAAACCTTAAAATATGCTGTATCAAGAAAGTGTCCATCTTCATAAAGACGGAAACTTGGGCCAGATTAACACCAAAACAAGACCTGAATCCTGTTCATTCGGGATACACAACGGAAACCCTCAGGTCCACAGAACCAACTCTCCTCTGAAAGAAAGCAGGCACACTTGTAGAGTAGATAGATGTAGGACAAGCCTCAATCTAGGACCAGGCTCAATCTAGGACAAGGCTCAATCTAGGACAAGGCTCAATCTAGGACAAGGCTCAATCTAGGACAAGGCTCGTTCAGGCTTTGTTCTTAAACACAAAGATTTAGGCATTTCCATTCCATCTGCTTTTAAGTCAAAGGCTTGGCACACAGCTAAAAATGTATCTCTAACCAAACTGTAAGCAAATGAGCTGTGCGAGAGCAGCTGGGGTAGGAGAAATAGCTCAGGGTTGATTGGGACTTTCTGGCCTAAACAGAAACCACATGGGTTTGTCACATTAACACTTGTTAAATTAAGAAATATGGCTGATGAATTATGGCAAGCAGGACTTCGGTTTGGGCCAACAAGCCCATGCAATAACTCACACACACACACACGCCCACACGCGCACGCCCACACGCGCACACGCGCACACGCACCCGCGCACACGCACACACCCCAAAGCTTTTGATCAATGGACCCTGGTTTAATGTAAAGAATCTAAAAAGTGCACTATACAAGGAACCGAGATTAAAGTACAGCATGATATAGGAAGTAGGGTCACAGGCAGTTTGTCTGCATCCACTCTGCACAGAGGTGGTCAGTCAACTGTCCAATAAATCACTTCTCAAATCGAAAAACATGGCAGCACTCAAATTGGATAAACCCATGTTGTGACTGGAGGAGGGGTCTAAACGGGCAGGTTTAAAACAGTACAACAGAAAGGAACTGTTAAGGATTTTATCTTCATGATGCAATGCAAACACTAAGAGGCAGAATAAATTAGGGCAGTTTGTGTTTGTTACAGCGTTAAAGGCAGGGTGTTCTCCACAAGGGACAGAGACAATAAGGTAGCCTGTGGTCTTTGAAGTCGCTCTGTGGTATTAGCAGGCCTCCTTGGGGACCATGGACAGGGAGAGAGTGATGTTCTCCAGCCCCCGTCACACTGCTCACAAAGGCAACATGTTCAACCTCACAGCCTCCCCAAATAAAGTGGGCCTGACGTCCCTTGGCTTAATGGGTGAAGTAGGGGAACTTTAAACACACTAACTATTTATAGAAACACATGTCTACATAGAAACATGTCTCTGTCACACACACTTCCAAGCATACATAGCAACAAAACACACTCTCTTAGTTCACAGGTGCAGGGGAAATATAATTAACCTTTTACAGTGATAAGTGTCCCTGATCTAAAGAGAAATGGCAGATTACAGCATAATGTTGGAACACTGAACAATACTGTCATAGAACACTGAACAATAATAAAATACGGTACTGTCATGGAACACCTAACAATCCTAGAATACTGTCATGTAACACTGAAGAACACTAGAATACTGTCATGGAACACTGAAGAACACTAGAATACTGTCATGGAACACTGAAGAACACTAGAATACTGTCATGGAACACTGAAGAACACTAGAATACTGTCATGGAACACTGAAGAACACTAGAATACTGTCATTGAACACTTAACAATCCTAGAATACTGTCATGGAACACTGAACAATACTAGAATACTGTCATGGAACACTGAAGAACACTAGAATACTGTCATGAAACACTGAAGAACACTAGAATACTATCATGGAACACCGAACGCTAGAACAGTGGTTTTTAACCTATGTGCCGCATCTTTTCCAAGCTCTAGTGAGAATTTCCCCAGCTGATGCACTCTCACATAATGTGCTCAGATCATGTTCAATACTCTGATCTGATTGGGCAGTTTGCACCTGCAGGCCAGGCTGCTGTTAACTAACCACACATCTACTGTATGCTACTGAAATCCGCTTGTCTGTTACCAAACGTTAAACAATATAAAACAAAGTTACTTTCTGCCACGTACTGCATGTACACAAGTTTTAAGTAGGCTAGTTGGAGAAACCATTAACAGAATCCATTTGAGAATCATTTTTTTCCTGACTGAGCTAAATGTAGTTGCGCCCTTGGGCAAGGCACTTTACCCTAAGTTGCTCCAGGGGAATGTCCCTGTACTTACTGTAAGTCGCTCTGGATAAGAGCGTCAGGTAAATGACAAATGTCAAATGTAAATTTAAAGTGAAAGTTAATCATCCTAATTGGAATACAATTATATATAGCCTATTGTTTTCATTATATATAGCCTATTGTTTTCATTATATATAGCCTATTGTTTTCATTATATATTCTTTATATGAAATGGGTTAAACTGACATTGAACATGTTTTTTTTCTTGCCTTCACATTGATGTTCAACTACTTTAACTCGATAGTTGCAGTGAACTGAAAACAAGAGACCACTGCAAAAAAGAAACTGATAGCTACGCGTTTGAGTAAAATTTATTCCATAAATTACTGGGAAAAAATTCCCCCAAATTGTAAATGAAAAGATTGTCATTCAGAGCTTTTATTTACAGAAAATGACAACTGTTCTAAATAACAAAGAAGGTGCAGTGATGTCAGATCTTGAATAATGCAAAGAAAATGTGTTCATAATATGTGTTCATAATGTGTTCATAATAAACAACACAATACTAATTTGTTAACTTGGGAAGAGTTCAGAAATCAATATTTGGTGAATAATTATAACTTTATAAAAATAGGAAGTCTCATGCATCTTGGCATGCTCTCCACCAGGCTTTGAACTTGATGTTGGGTGACTTTGACACTACTGGCTAAAGATTTGTTTGATGGTTTGTGATCATCCATCTTCCTCTTGATCAATTACAGAGGTTTTCAAATGGGGTTGATTTTAGAAAAACTTGCAGTGGTGTCATTATATTTTCCCAGAACTGTTTATCATGAACTTCAGTGTTTTAGCAACCTGCAACTAGCTACAACCCGTTCCAGTAAGGTAATATCCATAGCCTTACATTTTTTGGAACGATGAACATCACTACAATACTGTCTTGGAACACTGAACACTAGAATACTGCCATGGAACACTGAACACTAGAATACTGTAATAGAACAGCACTTGGCAATGCACATCAAAGATTAATTCTGTTTGGCTCTGCGCTAAAAGTAATATTTTCAATTTGGAAGGATCACTAATGCGCCCACAAAACATGCTTTGAAGTTAATTACTGAAAAAGTACTAGAGTAATTACCCATCCTGCATAGCGCAACCTAATTGATTACAGCTAATTTGTTGTCTAGCTTGCTAGTACCTAATCCAACTGCCAGTGGATGAGTCTTAGAAAGACAAAGAGCTCAACACACACAAATCCAAGAGGCCACATAGGACAGAAGTTGTAGTTAACAACATCCCAGAACCACACCATCAGTCCAGCCCTCTTATTCTGTGTCTTCTCTCTCTCCCCCCCCCTCCCCCTCCCCCCCTGATTTATTTGTTTTCTCCCAAATTATATTGCATTTTCTCACATTCAGCCTTTTATTTCAAGATATATGTTCATGTTTTTAAATTTAGGGAAAAAGATTTGTCGTATAACTGAATAGCTTTGGCATTGCAAAAGAAAGTGTACTTCCATTTCAACTTCTCCCTCGTTTGCCAGATCTTCCTGTGACGGCCTGATTCTATGGCCAGGCTGTGCTCACTGAGTCTGTACATACTCAGTATTTTTCTCAGTTTTCTATCAGAAACAGTGGTCAGGTAGCCTGCCAATGTGTAGTCTGTTTAGAGCCAAACAGCATTGGAGTTTGATATTTTTGTGGTTTCTTTCCAATAGGTAATGTAACCTTCTTTTTGCATTCTGATAATTTGGTTGGGCCAAATGTCTGAGTGCTGTTCTGAGACTTTACTAAAAAGAACGGTTTTGTACAAGTCACCTTAGCAGTTTGTGTTTCTGGTGGCTGCATTTTTGCCTCTGTGTACACAAACAATGTTCTCAATGCTCGAGTTCATGTGTACAGACCCTGGTGATACTTTGAGCTAAGTTTCATGTTGTGTCAAGTCTTCTTAGTGTTTTAAAAATAGTGATTTTGATTCTATCATAGTAGTGCCCCAATCACTCCCATTCAAAAGGCGATTTGACCAAATCCATAAATATGGAAAACCTTAAAAGTGGCGTTTCCATCCTAATTATGCTTTTAAATGAAAATTTGACACAGGTACATAAACAAAAAGACCCTAGGTTGCATTTTGGTGAGATTTATGCTTTAAGATAATCCAGTAATCTGCTCTTCATGATGGCACATAATAATTTGCTCAGGTTTCTGTTTACACAAATGCCACGATAACTGTTGGAATTAAATTTGTCACCTTTCTTAAAAATGGGTGTAATTAGTCGTTGGTTCTAGACATCTGGGAAATAGCCTATACTCAGAACATTGTTGAAAAGTTTGAGTATGGCAGTGGTAAGTTTCTGATCTATGTATTTAATCATTTAATTTAATAGCCCATCTATAAGCTTTTTGGGGTTTAGAGGTGTGCATTTTTTCCAATAATTCATTGACTGTCTTTAATGGCAGATTAAAGGATTTTGAGTGGTTCGCATATTTCTTTTTGTTTCAAATTCATTGTTATGTTTTTATATAGTTCTTTAAAGTGTTTTTTCCAAATGTCACCATTCAGTGATAGCTAATTCTTCTCTATATCGTTTGTTCAAAGAGTTTCAATTTTGCCAAAATATGTTTGAATGAAGGGATTCTTCAATTTGGGTTAGTTGACTTTGATGTGTTTTTATTTTTTGTTCTGATGGTTTGTTTGTATTCTAAGTGTTTCCCAGTAGTCTTTTCGCAGATCCTGGTTGTCTGGCGCTCTGTGTTTTTGATTGTTTCAGAGTTTTTTCCTTATAGATTTGCAGTCATGATCGAACCATTTGTTGTTATTTGACTTTTTTTATTATGTGTTTAGGTGTCTTTTTAAATCAGATAAGGATGCAAATTTGTCAAAAGTTTTATTTATATTTTTTACAGCCAGATTTATTTAATTTTTGTTGTGATAATATGTGCGGGCCAAGAAATTGTCTAGGAGAAATTTAATTTGGTAATTGGTTATTGCCTTTTGGTATTTTTCTAGAACATTATTAGTCCATCTATAAGGTGGACTAGCAGGTGGACTAGCACTGTGTAATTTACAGGGCGTTTCTGCTTCATGGTTATTTTCTGCACTTTTTTAGGTATGTGGTAATTTTGCTATGGTCTGATAGTGGTGTTAGTGGGCTGACTGTGAATGCTCTGAGAGACACTGGATCAAGATCAGTGATGGTATGATCTACAGTACTACTGCCAAGAGGTGAGCTGTAGGTATACCATCCAAAAGAGTCCCCTTGTATTCAAGACCTCCTTAAGAAGCTATTAAAACAAATAGATAAAAGTTTGTTAACATACTTTTTATTCTTCTTTTGACCAGTTTTGATGATTTTAAATTCAATAATGACTTACATTTTAATATTTACCTTTTTTTGGAGATTACATAATATGTTCTGAAGTGTTACTAAAACAATTATAATGTATAATGTAACAACTATAAATAATAATAAATGTAAAGTACATAAACACAGTGCTACTACTTATAATGCTACTTAACTTTTTTTAGAACAGAAAGAATCATATCTGAACTGGAGCCAATGCCCCGTGCTGCTCGACTCGCACCCCTTGAATGGTTGATGTTCAATTCTTGATTGGTGAATGCTGCCACGTGCTAAGATGACCTCACTATTGAATATTGAATATGTTGTAAACATCTGATATAAAATATAGTTCCTGGAATTGTTTTACAATAGAAATTTCATAAATGACTGGTTATATTTTAAAATGAATTTAAGTTGTTTTTAGGAAGTACTTTAGAAGGACCTAAAAACTGAAAAAGGAAATGTGTGCAATTTTCATGATTTTAAATGTGTCAATGTGTTTAAATGTGTTAAGTATGATTAAACACTGTTCTAAGAATATGTTTTAGATGGAATGGAGTACATTAATCTTGTAGGAATGTTTAAAAAAATAGAATTTCATTGTAATTGATTGTGTCAAGTATGATTAAAAACCGCTCTAAGAATACATTTTAGATGGAATGGAGTTCATGAATGTTATGCAAGGTTTTTTGGGATTTTATTTTCATGTCACTGTTACTGTTTTACTGATGACAATGTCACAGTATTGTTTTGAAATGGCATTTTATTGAATTTCTCAAAGATATTATATGCATCAATGTTTCCTTATTGATGGATCTATAAGTATCAAAGTTACTTTTGTTGTGCTATGTTTTGCACAGTTTATTTTGTTGAAAAATAAAAACAAATGTCCTCCTTTATAATTGTTACAATAAACACTATATATTCAGACTCTTTTTATGCAATGATTATCTTTGTCCTTTGGTGTGACGTTTTGTCCTACGGTATGACAAACATAAAACAGAAAAATATACTTATTTTAAAATATCTTTTAAAAAAAGACTCAAGTTTGGCATTAGGGGAGTTACAATAATATCTCCTCTGAGAAAGGTGCAATTTCCAAACAGTTTTGTAAGGTTGTCGAAATTTTTTTATTGAAATTCATAGGGAACAGTTTATCAAGTTCATCTATTCATGGTGAAAATTATTCTAATTAGTACTTTCATGTAAAATAAATATCACTTTAATAAAAAAATGTATAATGTGAACAATTTAAGTATTTTTTATGTTATTTAATATAATTTCTTAGCACTTTCTAAATGTCACACCATAGGACACATTTACATTACTGTTGATTGAAAATGTGAAAACAATATGTGAAGTCATTGACAAAATGAGTGACCACTACTATTTTCTGAAACTGCATTTTCATACTCCATAAATATATGTATTTTTTCGTAGAAAGTGGTTTTCCAAAAAAAAGGTACTTTTTCTTGGCTATTTGTCAACTACCCACATATATATATATTTTTTTTTTCCATTCCCTTGATACGATGAGTTAAACGTTTAACTGATAATATGTCTTCTCTCTCTTCACACGTTCTGGCTGCCAGAGCTGTTACACAAAATAAAAGCACTACCAGGTGGACAAATAAACACAAAAACAGACTTCATACACAGGAGGATGCAACAAGGGACATGTGGATGTGTTGCACAACCAGGCTGAACTGGCGTTGTCGCAGAGCATCCGGGGCTTCAGTGCCAGTAGATACAGAATCTGTTTAAACAAGCAGTCGGGGGGCATATACAGCAAAAAACACTCCACACAAAGGCTACATCCTTTATGTAATGATCTCGTTCTGACTTTGTGATACAGACCGACTGAGCGTGACCACACACACACACGCACACACACACACAC
>JACXGM010035420.1:0-11573 GCA_016801145.1 Umbra pygmaea | reverse complement strand
GTATCAGACCACTGCAAATTTACCAAGACCCGGCCGTCCCTCTAAACTTTCAGCTCATACAAGGAGAAGACTGATCAGAGATGCAGCCAAGAGGCCCATGATCACTCTGGATGAACTGCAGAGATCTACAGCTGAGGTGGGCGAGTCTGTCCATAGGACAACAATCAGTCGTATACTGCACAAATCTGGCCTTTATGGAAGAGTGGCAAGAAGAAACACATTTCTGAAAGATATCCATAAAAAGTGTAGTTTAAAGTTTGCCACAAGCCACCTGGGAGACACACCAAACATGTGGAAGAAGGTGCTCTGGTCAGATGAAACCAAAATCTAACTTTTTGGCAACAATGCAAAACGTTATGTTTGGCGTAAAAGCAACACAGCTCATCACCCTGAACCGAACATCCCCACTGTCAAACATGGTGGTGGCAGCATCATGGTTTGGGCCTGCTTCTCTTTAGCAGTGACAGGGAAGATGGGTAAAATTGATGGGAAGATGGATGGAGCCAAATACAGCACCATTCTGGAAGAATTGATGGAGTCTGCAAAGACCTGAGACTGGGACGGAGATTTGTCTTCCAACAAGACAATGATCCAAAACATAAAGCAAAATCTACAATAGAATGGTTCACAAATTAACATATCCAGGTGTTAGAATGGCCAAGTCAAAGTCCAGACCTAAATCCAATTGAGAATCTGTGGGGAGAACTGAAAACTGCTGTTTACAAATGCTCTCCATCCAACCTCACTGAGCTCGAGCTGTTTTGCAAGGAAGAATGGGCAAAAATTTCAGTCTCTCAATGTGCAAAACTGATAAAGACATACCCCAAGCGACTTATAGCTGTAATCGCAGCAAAAGGTGGCGCTACAAAGTAATAACTTTGGGGCTGAATAATTTTGCATGCCCAATTTTTCAGTTTTTTATTTGTTTAAATTTTTTTGAAATATGCAATAAATTTTGTTCCACTTCATGATTGTGTCCCACTTGTTGTTGATTCTTCACAAAAAAATACAGTTTCATATCTATATCTTTGAAGCCTGAAATGTGGCAAAAGGTCAAAAAGTTCAAGGGGGCCGAATACTTTCGCAAGGCACTGTATATGTGAAACAACTGAAATAAACAAAAATGGCCACTATTATTTTCAGCTGATCGTGATGTTAGGCAAATATGGCTAACTAGCTATAAGTTTGAGAAATAGAGAGTGGCACCAATCCAGCTGGCAATAATGCTCTGACAATGCTGTCAGTAGGGAAAGCTGGACTGCCCACATTTAACCTTCCAATATTGGAATCTGACAACACTAAACCATTATCCAGCATTAAATAACAGCTTTTCAGGTTTTTTTGTGATACAATGTTTTCTGTACTACCTTTTTTAACTATGTTTTGGGCTGCCATATAAAACAGCTACACTAGGCATTTAACATGTATCTTGATTTAGAGATAACGGAGACAAATGAGAAGGTTAAACTGAAAGCAAACAGTGTTTAATACCTATAATATTTTAATTTCAATTAAATACAGGAACTAAATACAGACACTAATCAATTAAATACAGGAACTAAATACAGACAGTAATCAATTAAATACAGGAACTAAATACAGACACTAAATACAGACACTAAATACAGACACTAAATACAGACACTAAATACAGACACTAATCAATAAAATACAGACACTAAATACAGACAGTAATCAATTAAATACAGGAAATAAATACAGACACTAATCAATTAAATACAGGAACTAAATACAGACAGTAATCAATTAAATACAGGAACTAAATACAGACACTAATCAATTAAATACAGGAACTAAATACAGACACTAATCAATGACTCAAGCCCTCAAGGAGGGGCTGCAAGTACTCCAGGACGGTAGTACCTGTAGTATCATAATAACATTGTCCATTTTGTTAACAGAAGGATGACTCTCTGTACATTGCTCTATTCATCTTTCCCTCGATCCTGACTAGTCTCCCAGTTCCTGCCACTGAAAAACATGCCCACAGAATGATGCTGCCACCACCATACTTCATTGTAGGGATGGTATTGGCCAGGTGATGTTTCTTTCCAACATGACACTTGCCATTCATGCCATAGAGTTCAATCTTTGTTTCATCAGATGAGAGAATTTTGTTTCTCATGGTCTGTGAGTCCTTCAGGTGCCTTTTGTTAAACTCCAGGTGGGCTTTCGTGCATTTTACTGAGGAGGGGCTTCCATCTGGCCACTCTACCATACAGACCTGATTGGTGGAGTGCTGCAGCCTGCAGAGATGGTTGTTCTTCTGGAAGGTTCTCCTCTTTCCACAGAGAAATGCTGGAACTCTGTCAGAGTAACCATCAGGTTCTTGGTCAACTTCCTGACTAAGGCCCTTCTCCCCCGATCACTCAGTTTGTCCGGGCGGCCAGCTCTAGGAATAGTCCTGGTGGTTGCAAACTTCTTCCATTTACGGATGATGGAGGCCACTGTGCTCATTGGGACCTTCAATGCTGCAGATATTTTTCTGTACCCTTCCTCAGATCTGTACCTCGATACAATTCTGTCTCAGAGGTCTACAGACAATTCGTTGGACTCCATGGCTTGGTTTGTGCTCTGACATGCAGTGTTAACTGTTGGACCTTATATAGACAGGTGTGTGCCTTTCCAAATCATGTCCAATCAACTAAATCTACCAAAGGTGGACTCCAATCAGGTTGTGAAATCATCTCAAGGATGATCAGTGAAAACAGAATGCACCTGACCTCAATTTTGAGTGTCATGGCAAAGGCTTTGACTACTTATTAACATGTGCTTTTTTAGTTGTTTTTTATATAGATTTGCTAAGATTTCAAACACACCTTTTCACATTGTCATGGGGTATTGTTTGTAGAATTTTTAGGGAAATAATTAATTAAATCCATTTCGGAATAAGGGGGTAACGTAACAAAATGTGGATAAAGGTGAAGTGCTATGAATACTTTCCAGATGCACTGTAAAATCATTCCACATGGGATGATTTGGGGTGGTTTTGATCATTTGATTTATCTCCAAAGGCAATGAAGGCATGTGATTTATTATGTAGTGAATGGGTATTTATTTAACATTTGTTTAAGAGCTGCAACAGCCACTTTCAAAACAAAGAAACAGCATGAGTCAAAAAGGATCTTTGGGAAAAAAAACTGTCCGAAAAAATGTCTGATGAATTTTTTATGCAATGTTTGTTGACAAATTACATTGTAATGAATGTTAAAATATTTAACAACAAGAAAGAATGTATTGGTTTGCTTATGTTTACACATTTTTACCTGTGGTATAGATTGGATTGCCTTGCTTGCTGCATCTTTGCAACTTGTATTATATCTCACTGTTTTAAAAACAACACTGCAACTTGTGGCTTTCAGAGACATTTATAATAGATAAAGACATGAAACCAGATCTATCTTCATGGCTCACAATAAACATCTGCAGTGAACACTTCGGTGGCAATAGTTCCACATTGTTGTATTTTTTTCAGAACATTGAATATTAAGCATGCAAAGGTAACTGTAAAACAAATTTGAGTAATGTCATTCAGATATGCCCTTTCCTCCCCAATGTTTCTATCAAACAGAATATGTCTGTTAATTTGAACTGGCAATTTCCTTATTTTCACTGTATTGCAGTCAAAGATAATAAACCAAAGTTATAAAACGGGTCCGGTGATATCTGCACTTTGATTGGCTAAAATTGCATTCCAAGCCTATGACAATTCCCTGATATCCGCACTGTAGAATGTTGCCTTTTCACTGAAGTGTAATCAAAAAGTATCACTACGCCCCCCTGAGGAGCTGAACAAAATGAAGTCAAAGTCAAAGTCAAAGTTGTTTTTTTATCATATGCATCGAATAACATACATCATCCTATGCAGTGAAATTTCTTTTGACATGGCACGGCGATTCTATGCAGTGGGCTTATAAACAAGAATTACAACAATATAAGAATTTTAAAATAATAATGACAATAGTAATAATAATAATAAAACGCTATGTACTGAGCAGTGGTCTGAAAAATATACAACAGTAGAAGTAGTAAATATTATAGATTTGGCATGGAAAATTGCTTTTCCATGAAATGAAAAACATGGCTGACAATTCCTATCACTTCAAATCTCAACACCAACTACCAAATAAGACCATCTAAAAAATAAAAACAATTTTAACATTTACTTACCACAAAAAGATTGTCACTGATGTAGACATGCTAACCAGCCACAGGTTTTAAGTAATCTAATCTTTTTTGTAATAAAGTGTTTTTTCGTGACGAAGCGATAGCTAGCTAGTGGCTGTCATGGCAATACCGGTCAATACACCGGTGGCTGGCTCGTTAGCCTAATGTCTGACCTACCACTCACATTACACACACTGAGTTTTCCACATATCACGGGTTGGGTTGTTTATCCATCTAACCCTAAACCCCTTTCTTCATATTTTAAAATATCAAGAAATAGCCTACAGTTGACATCTTTATTATAAAAAAGAGGAATTACGATAGCTACCCGTTCTACCGGTGAAATTAAGATAGGCTACTTCTCTATGAAAACGGTTGTCAGAATAAGACTTACAAGTTGCGTGATAGGCTATTATTGTTCTGCCTATGTTTTATTTATTTTTTCTGTAAATTGTTGAGGCATATAGCCTGCAATTGTTTTCCTACACGTTGTTAGCAAATTGAATGATCTCTCTCCCTCTGTCGTTGAAATCATCCTAATATTAATAACCAGGCGGGTCACCTGACATTCGGGGTTCAGACAATCCATTGATATATATCCGGGGCTGGAGGGATTGCATGTGTTTAATTACATTTTATGTGTGCTATTACATTATTTGTAATAACAGTGCAAATTAAATTACCTGCATTTTTCTGATGACGAACGCTTTATGTTCAAGTGCAACGCGACTGAAATGAATCCCGCAATTTGACAGCGCATGACTGTGTCAAGTGAACAGTTTATAAAAGATTTAGGGATAACACCGACGTTCTGTGCAAACCATATGATGGATGTCGCAAAGAGTAATTAAACCACATATGCAAACAAAAACATAAGCAAACATGTTATTTACTAATAGAAATTAGTTTTCACATTTACCTATATTCACATGCATATTCACAATTAATTAATTTAGGCTTTTTCATGATTACGGCAATTGGTGCTGATTTTGCCCAAACTATGCCAATCTATTCAGGGGGCACTGGAATAGATTTATATTTAGGCCTATGATGTTTAAAAAAATCCATATCATCATGTCATTTTTTGGAAAAGATTATATTCTATGGAAGTGGTCCTCAAACCCTTCCATGGAGGGCCTAGTGTATGCTAGTTTTTGGTCTTTCCCTTCAATTAGAGCATAATTAGGACCTAGACTGCCAGGTGACAGGAGATCCTAACCAATTAGTGAGCTACTCCATCAGGCCTTTACAAGGTAAAAGCAAAAACCTGCATACACTAGGCCCTCCATGGAAGGGTTTGAGGACCACTGTTCTATGGAATGGAACAGATATTACCCTCGCAGTTTTTCTCTCTTAACTCATCAGATCCGAGTTTATACTTGACAGCAGAGAGAAATCTAGAAAGCATGGAATTTTTTGATATGACCATTTATAAATACGTTGATATTTTGGAAACTGCATCTTCAAGTCGTAGAGTAGTAGCTATAACACTTTTATGCACAGACAGTAATAATCCTTGACACCTCATACAAAATATAGGCAACCAGTTGTTCAAATACTTAAGACTACAATGTAACTGCAGTACAGCAGTTAGCAAAATACTTTAGTATTTGTACTAGCTAATAGCATAACCGGGAACGAATAGCCTACTAAATTAATAGTTTTATTAATTACAGCCTGTTAATGACAGCACCTGCATAATATAGCTACATGGAAATCTGCCCGTATTCATAACGTTTCGTTTCCAGACATGATTGCACAATGTGGCTTTTGATGGATGTGTATAAATGTTCAGTAACAAAATTCAAAGAAACGCGCTTGCAATGCAAAACTGCACAATGTTGGCTTGACTCTGTTAACCATATGTAGTCAGTAAAGTAGCTATAGCAGGCTGATTGAATGTTGACAGTAAGGTCTGTATCACGTAAGCATTTGAATTGCATAAAAAATGCATCACTTAAGCAATCTTGCAAACAAATGCTATTTAAATTAAATGAAATTGTGCATAAGTATTCAGACCTTGTTATAAACAATCTAACTGTTCCTTTTTTTCGGAATTACTTGATTTGTGGCGTACTAACATGGCAACAGTAAAAAGAGTGGTGGGGGGGTACGTTAATGTTTCACGATAACCGCATGCCTCGTGACCATTTTCTTTCGCTAAAAATACCAATTAAAACATTAATTTTCACAAATAAAATTTTGGCAACCATCTTATAAGCGCATTAACACACTCCAGACTGTGCGTTGCCAGGGAATAACCGCACACCTCCGCAGTGAAAGCTCGGCTTTCAGCCTCGTGGCTTTCTACACTGCTGAGGTGTGCGGTTATTCCCTGGCAACGCACAGTCTGGAGTGTGTTAATGCTTACTTATCATTGTGAGTTAGATAAAGGGTTATGTTCCAAATGCCCCCCTATTCTCTTCATAGTGTGATATTTTGGGCAAGACCGCTTCGAGCTATGAATGGAAAGGTGCACAATTCATAAAAATAAAACACGTTTTGTCATTTATTAGACACTCTTATCCAGAGTGGCTTAGAGTGAATACATGGACATCCCCCTGGAGAAACATGGGGTAAAGTGCTTTGCTCAAGAACACAACCTTTAGGCGAAGTCAGGAATCAAACCGTCAGCCTTCCGATTATCTGGCAACTAATGTCTTAAAACATAAGATTCTGTTACATCCTTTTTTGATCCAATTAGTACAGGTTGGTGCATATAGGGACATGTGTGCATAAGCATGTATTTGTACTGGTTGGTGCATATAGGGACATGAGTGCGTAAGCATGTATTTGTACTGGTTGGTGAATATAGGGACATGTGTGCATAAGCATGTATTTGTACTGGTCGGTGCATATAGGGACATGTGTGCATAAGCATGTATTTGTACTGGTTGGTGCATATAGGGACATGTGTGCATAAGCATGTATTTGTACTGGTTGGTGCATATAGGGACATGTGTGCATAAGCATGTATTTTTACTGGTTGGTGCATATAGGGACATGTGTGCATAAGCATGTATTTCTACTGGTTGGTGCATATAGGGACATGTGTGCATAAGCATGTATTTGTACTGGTTGGTGCATATAGGAACATGTGTGCATAAGCATGTATTTTATGTGCATCTCCCTGCTTTTTCTAAATAAACCACACACACAGTCCTCATTAAATGGTAAATGATTAGTGGTACCTTCTGGCCACTACTGATGATATGGATGTTTGGTGCTGAGGTACCCAGTGTGATCTAAGACTTCGAAACTCAATCATCATTGACTCTAACTCTGTAACTAGCTGTAAATTGTGCCATTTAGACATACTCTTAGTTAGGCTTTGGTTTTACTGCAGTTCATTTAATTCATCTTGTATTTTAAGAACTCTTGGAAGATTAGGCATTGAAGATGAAAGAGACCCTAATAAACCACAACAAACAAGTGAAAAAAAACGGAATGGAAAACGTCAGAAAATACTAATTACAATGTGTTTTGTTTGGGTTTGCAATTTAATTGTTGTCATTATTTACATGGTTGTGAATACTGCTCTAATTTTGCTGTCTGTTATTAAGATGTCACAACAACACGATTGCAGAAGTTTCTTTACCTTGTTTCCTGTTTTCTATATCTCCTTAATCTAATGAGATGTGTTCCCTCCAAACTCCCACGCTATCCTCCAAATACAGTATATCTTCCACCATCCTCCTATAACATCCACCAAACTCCTACAGTATATCTTCCACCATCCTCCTATAACATCCACCAAACTCCTACAGTATATCTTCCACCATCCTCCTATAACATCCACCAAACTCCTACAGTATATCTTCCACCATCCTCCTATAACATCCACCAAACTCCTACAGTATATCTTCCACCATCCTCCTACCGTGAGGACCATAATTAATTGGACAGTGACAATGTTTTGTTAACTTTGTTCTGTACTCTAGCTCTGAATGAAAGGATACAATGAGGTTGAAATGCAGATCACACAGGCACCAAAAACCCTTGGACAGTTTAACTAAATGTAGAATAAAATAAAAATGTGTAATATTTGGTCACATATCCTTTGCATGCAATGACTGCTGGAAGTCTGCGATGCATCAACCTCAGCAGACTCTGGGTTTCTTCTCAGATGATGCTCTCTCAGGCCTGTACTGCAGCCATCTTCAGTTCCTGCTTGTTTCTAGGACTTATGGCCTTCAGTCTCCTTTTCAGCATGTAAAATGCACATTCAATTGGATTCAGTTCTGGTGATTGAACCAGCCACTCAAGGGTTTTACACTTTTTGGTAATCAAAAACCCTTTTCTTGCTATATCAGTGTGTTTAGGGTCCTTGTCATGTTGCCTGATGAAGCGTCGTCCAATGAGTTGGGAGGCATTTGGTTTTATCTGAGCAGATCAAATATTTCTTTAGACTTCAGAAGTTCTACCTTAGGTATCTCCAGTGATAGCCAGGTCTGATTGCCTGTCAGTCAGATTGCCAAGTTAAAATTGAATTAATATAAGGTGGTAGCTTGTGCAAAAGAGCTTTATAGAAGAAAAGTGCAAAATGCATTACACCGTGAGACTTTAAAGAGAGCCAGTCCACTTTTTGATAATGTTGCAATGATAGGTCCTGAACTGGTGTCTCCAGTCATTAAATGAATGGCACTATGATACACAGCATTTAGAGGTTAACACATCGAACCCAATCACCATGGCTCATTTAAATCCTGCTTTCCTCCCATGAATTGATGAGGACTGGCGATTAAAGAAATCCACAACTGGAGCCTCTGTTTCCTTGTAAGTAGCAAGTACTGCGGAACTATTGCAGAGTGAAAGTGGATCTGAAACTTCTCGACTGGAGATGAAAGAGAATGTTTTTTCCAGTCTTTCTTCTTTGTGAAGTAACATTTCACCAGGAGTTTGTCAGAGTAAATGCATTTTTCTCCCCCTGAGGGAATTTCTCTAAGTATCCCAATGTGACTTAAGGATAATTCATTGTTTCATTACCACGAAGTATAAAAATAAGTGCATCCTTTTCCCGAACCTGCACTTGTAGGCGTATTACATTTTCTTGCAATTCGGAAATACCTGTGCAGTTGTCACATATAAATGCAGATCCGTTGCACTCTGGTGAAACTGGGTTTTATTATCCAATCCAAACAGTAGTGTACCCTCTGTAGCCCTGTTGGTGTAGTCTTCTACATATGGTAGAATTTAACACTTGCATCCAATAGAGTGTTTTTGATCTGTTGGGCTGTGGTCAAGGGAGTTTTCTTCACCATAGAGAGTATTCTCCAGTCATCCGTTGCAGTGGTCTTCCTCTGTCTTTTATGTAATTATCTAATCTAGTTTATTTTTGTGTGGTCCACTGCCTGGAATGTTGAGAACCACTTAGATCCGAAAAGTTCATATTGAATAAAATAAATACATACGGTATATAACTAAATAAATTAACCTTAATGCGACATGACATGTGAATGTGAGTGACTACAATGGGCAGCTGTATCACTATGTGGCCTGTGTTAGTTAACATGGCCATCATTTTCCCTTCCAATACTTTATTAAAGAAAATAATAATAAAACACATAAAAACAAATATATATATTGTTTCTATATCAGCAATATAATACCCATCTATACACGAACATCAGTATATTTATTTATTTAATTATTCATATACTGTATGTATTTATTTCAAAATAAAATAATGTATTTATTTAATTCTATATTTAATTATTTGATAATTTATTTAATTTAGTGTCACTACTCCAGTGCCCTCTCTCTACCAACACTCTGCTTCTCCTACAACATTCTAGAATGTGTAGTTCTGCTGGCGCGTAATTACACACACCTGTTCTAGGTTGCCAATTACCCTGTCTATTTAAAGCTTGGTGTATTAGTGCAACCTTGGCAGTTATTTTTTCCATGTTATGCTTTCTCATGTTTCTTAGTTTAAGTAGATATTTCAGATATCATAGGTGACGAGGGGATTCTTTGTGTAAGTGTGTCTATCTCATGTGTTGCTGTCTTCGCATTTCGGAATCACAGGAGTAAGAGCCGTTAAAGCCTGTGCAAATTTCTTTTGAGTGAAGTAAAGGCGAAATACCCTCAACCTATCCACGCCTGTCTCCTGCTTTATTTATCTCTAAGCAAGGAACGTGACATTTAGACTCTTTTGGTGTTCCGTATTCGAGTGATGGTTGGCTTCTAAAACAATGAGTTCTATCGTAATCATCTAAAATCTGTCAAACATTCACAGTAAGTCACAGTAAGTCAAATCAGTGGTTAAAACAGTAAATTATTCATGTGGATAATATAATTGATATATGGATTATAATTACTTTGCATACATTGTAGGGGTATGCCATGGAAAATACAAACTATACATGGTTTTCAGACATCTAAAACACCACAGGTTTGAATATATAGCTGTAGTCAAATTCCTATGGTGCTGAATTACCAAATAACATGTCCCTGCCCAGGTCTCTGCAGCCCAGTGAAACATAAGATGAAGGTTTCACCTGATAAATTGACCAGGAAGAGTATTTTTTTCTTATTTATCTAAAGATGTGCAAACACAGGGATTAGGTGGTGTATACTTTCATATCCCTTCAACACACTTTTTTCTCACCCATTATGTAGTTGACCCAATCTTTACACTCTCATTTCCTTCCTCGCTCACCTGCTCCCAACCACACACTTAATAATGACACCCTCCAGGCTGCTTCCACTCAACCACCGCTCACCACTCCATATTCAGCGCCCCACCACCCTTACGCACGCACGCCTCCCAGGTTCTGCTCGTTCCTCTCCTCCTGTCCGATCGAACGAAAACAATCTCAGCAGCAGTGGAAACCACCTCAGCACGCCTGTCACAACATCGTCCATTTTACAATCAGCCAAGCTTTTTAAACTTTACACACATCAGCAAACATCTGAGAAAACACATATATACAAACACATGGCTGAACACAGCCTGTCACGCTGGGCTGGAGTGAGGGATGAGGCGAATATCACAGACAGACGGACGAGACGTGATTATTGACGGAACCCAAATGAGGGCTTAGATAATGGTCGTCCCCACAGGCAGTTTGGTCCCTACAGAGACTGATACTACTTTGATACTTTCCCTAGTGATGCTGATACTACAGTGATACAATTAACCATGCCCTGAGAGATGGGGAGTATGTACTGTATTTGGCCCAAATAGGGATGGGACGGTATGAAAATTTCATATCACGATTATAGTGACCAAAGTTATCACGGTTATCAATATTATCACGGTTTTGGTCAAATGAGATGGAAATGTAAAAAAAAAACGGATACACACACACTGAAAACATTTCAACAAGTTTTATACTTGGAAATCAACAAACTACAAATACATTTAGCAGCTCTAAGCACTT
>JACXGM010035419.1:0-11673 GCA_016801145.1 Umbra pygmaea | reverse complement strand
GTGTGTGTGTGTGTGTGTGTGTGTGTGTGTGTGTAAATTTTAATTTAAATGTAATAATGAGTGACAAACCTGGGCTATATAGTTAACCTGTACTGTGTCTCAATGTGTCTGATTTTGGTACTTTTTTATTTTAACTAAACGTCAAATATCCCCAATCTCATTATTTTATTTCACACAATCACAGAAATACAATAGAATGGTTAGGCATGACTTCAATGAAGTTAGGATTAAGTTTAGGTTTAACATTACAAAAACAGACAATCGTGTAGAGAAACAAATGGAAAAGTGTTGACAGATAAACCCCAAGTATCCTCTAGGTATGTATTTCAATACTATACAGTATATTGCTCTGTCAATTATAATCAGTGTGTTACACAATTGATAATGAGGCAGCTTGTGTACATCAGTATGGATGGCCCCAATGTCAACTTTAATTTGGTGGATTTTCTCCAGAAAGAGCACACAGAACATTACGGAGGTGCTCAGCTGGTACTCAGCTGTGGTCTTCACACCCTCCTCAAGGCAGTAAAGCCACATTTACAATGTGGCAGCTGTAAAAGCTCCTGAGAGCAATGCACTTCCTCTTCCATAACATTTCTGTGAGGAGAGAGGTCTTCAGTAGCCTGACAGGGTCCTCCTGCTTCCCACTAACATTCTGCCATCAGAATTGTATTGAAAATGTCCCTGTGGGAGAGAGAGCCATTCAGATTTGGCCACTGCTTCTTATAATACCATTGTGGCGACACATTGTGTATTGTGAATTAATTTCACCTGGTTTGGTGCAAAGGAAAGTGGCCACAGACAATTGCTCTCTGATTAGGGCCGTGACTCTGTACTCTTCGATCAATAAAGGGAACGCCGGAAGCAGCAACGCGGACATACAAAACATTTGTTGTTGTGTAACTGTATATGTATGGTAATGGGCAAGACTATTTTCTCAGTGGTCGTAATTTTAATCACACTCATCAAGAACCTATGTCCGACGAAGACTTGCAAACGGTACTGGCATTGGGAGCCCTGTCTTCTGTTGGTTAAAGAAGCAGAGGCGACACTTGAAGCAACTTCTCAGTCCAATTTTAAGACGGAAAATACAAACTACCGGGACTGCATCTCCGTTGGGGAACGCAGTGATAAACACTGCACTTTTTGGCTACAGGTAAGCAAGCTAACAATGGCTATATTACTGAACTTTATTTAGATCCGTATGCTATGTTGTTTTTCAGTTATGAAAAATTAGAGTGCTTAAAACACAAACATCCATTCCAATGCTTCCAGAAAGTGGTCTGCCATAAATAATTAATTCTATAGCTGATTTATGTTCTTAATGTTTTACAGGCTAAAGCTTCAGGAGCCTTTCTTACCAGTCCCGAGTCGGGTTATTGACAATCCGTCAAATTGTTCCAGAAACATGTGAAGCAATAAAAACTGCTGAGAGCCGTTCATAGGCATGATGCATTGCGGAGTGCCTGGAGACAGAGATTAACAATGGTATACTGGCAATATATAAATGACACCCCGACATGATTTTTTGCTTTTATAAACCGGTTTCCGACGTGTTTAGAGGAGTAAAAATGTATGTGATTTCATACCCATTGTATAATGTGTCATCTACCATGGCTATCATGCTGTTTATAATACAGAATATCCCTCTGGAACTGATTAGTGTAACATGTTATGGTTCTCAGTGTTCAAGTAGACTACTGGCCTAGTTTACAGTACACTAATATAGATATATATATGTATATATATATATATATTTGTATATATATATATTTATATATATATATATAAAATTGTTGTTTACAATGCTAATGTCAGATGTCCTGATTCCACTTTGCCCTGTGCTACTTTTACTTTGCCATGCACTAATCCAATCTCTGTCCCTGTTTCCTCTCCCCGGCCTCTGTTGAGAACCAAGCCTGCTCGGCTGGTCAGCTCCACTCCACACCAGCCTGACCCATGACGGACAAGCACGACTGGAGAATCGCTACACCATTCTCATGGATGATGAGGAGTACCTCCCGCTCATCCTGGTCCCTCCACACAGTCGACGCCCCCTTGATCTCCTACTCCGCTGAACTCAACGACTTCGGCAGCTCCATGGTCAGGGACCTCTAGCCTCTACTGCTTTCCTGGTGCCAAGGTCTGTGAAATCCAGCACAAACTCCCAAGCATTCTCGCCTGTCACGCTATTGTCAACAACATAATTGTGCATGTGGGTACAAACAACATCAGAGAAAGGCGGTCAGTAGCATTGCAGAAAAACTACAAAACTGTCATCAACATCCTGATGGGCACAGGAAAATGTATCGACCTCTCCTTACCTGCAGAAACAGTTCTGAGAGATGGTCCAGACTGATCGACCTCCACACCTGGCTAAAACCCTACTGTGTTTCTTTAAGCATCCCTTATATCAACAACCCAGCCTGCTGAAGCATGGTCTACACCAGGGATGGACTGGGAAAAAATTCGGCCCGGGACTTTGGATGGCGCGGCCGGCGGCGGTGGGGTGGCGCGCGCGTGTGCGCTGTATCTGTCGCTCCCCGCGTTCGTCAATCATTCACTTTGGGTTTCTCCTCATTTGAATATAGAGGGACTCTCTCTTGATTTGACGGCCGGGCCAGAGCGCAGTTTTGCGGATGCAAAAGCCTGTCCATTTCAGCCTACTGTCACTTGTTTTAATATGTCCGACCGGCCGTCAAAGTAAAATGTGACGGCCCGTTTAGCCCGGAATGGACCGGCCGTTCGGGAAAACTCCCGATCCTCCCGATGGCCAGTCCGCCCCTGGTCTACACCCAAACCGACATGGAGCCAGGTTGCTCTCTGACAAAGTAATGAATCACACTGCGGCATTGACATTCTGTAGAGCATTTCACAGATTCATGCCCGCCAGGTATTTATTAAAATGACACTGTACATGTGGATGGATCTGAAAATGTCTTCTACAGGGAAACTTTAGTACTACTACCACTATAGATCAAACTGCTCCATGTAATAGAATGGCTTATAGTTCTATTCCAATGCTCATTTCTGCCCATCGTATAGTGAAAAGAAAAAGCATTTTTTTTATTAGAAACTCAATGAATATTAAATAAAAACCAGACACATTTTCAGTTAAAATGGGATTACTAAATATAGGCAATCTTACTACCAAAACCTTTGCAATCAATTTATCACTACTAGGTTAGACTACTGGAACACACTTTTTACTGGTCTCCCAAAAAACATAAAAAATTGGAACTTATACAGAACTCTGCTGCTAGACTTTTAACTAAGACCAAGAAGAGAGAACACATCACCCCTGTGCTAGCTGAACTGCACTGGCTCCCTTTTTCCTATAGAATTTCCTATAGAAGGCTGCAAATTTTCCGGTCGTTATGTTCCTTAAACATTTGTATTTAAATTCATATGTATTAATTTTAATTATTGTTTATTATGATTTTATCCTCTATTATTGTGTTAAATGTTCCAAATGTAAAGGATATTGAGCTGCATTCCATGAATGAAAGGTGCTATAAAAATAAAATGTATTATTATTATTATTATTACAGTGCAGTCTGTACTATACAGTGCTTTCTTTAGGCATTTATTTATATATATATATAGTATCATTGTTGTAGTTGCAGTGTTGTATAATGTATATTTTTTATGCTTTTGCTGTCACTAGCTGAAGGAATTTGCAGTACAAAAATCACGTAATATAAATGTCTTACTTGAACAAGCTTGTATTGGGGTTTACATTTCCTTGTACTTCAGTGCCCGGTGACAGTGGCAGAATGTAGCAGATGGACTCCACACTCAGTGGAACTTCACAAACCGCATAGGTGGATGGAAAGAACATTATCTTCGGCAGGCCTTCCTGCCACAAACAACCAGTGCAACAACAGGCCAAACAGCACAGGGATAAACTATGTTGCTACTTTAATTCTGTTCTCCAATATCTGGTGTGTCATGCACAGTTACTGTATTTGCAAATAAATTGGCTGTAGTCTAAAATACAAATATACATTTTGTGCTATCTTTACCAAAGAAGTGCAATTAGGACACTTCGAAATAAATATTTATATTGTCAACATAAAATTACAAAGCAGTAAATATAAAACATACACACAACATTTACGGCAGATTGTGGAAGACAATGTGAAAGTGAAACAAAGTGAATATATCAAAGGCTAGATGTGCATAGAAATGCAGATAGGGTTCTAAATTAGCACCATTCACCAGCCAAATACTGGTAAAATATGCAGGTGGCTGGTAGATTTGCTTCCATCACCAGCCTAAAAAACAAAAGTAATCTATTGAGTGGCTGGTAAAATTAGAAAATGTACTAGCCGTTTGGCTGGTGGATGAACATTTTTATTTTGAACCCTGGATGCAGATATGCCCCACCTGGACAATCAGTGGCCACATCTATCAAATTCAGATTCAAATGCTTGTCATGTAAATGCTACATAAGTGACTACAAGAAGCAAAGAACAAGGTTTTACTTTTAATCTAAGCATAGGCGTATATTTTGCTGACCAATGCATGTCGGAGGTATTGGGTCCTCAGCGATTCCCACCTGCTGTTCTTTTTCTGAAATACAACGCAACACATTGAAACATTGTGCCTATGTCGAATTAATGTATATATAATATGTTAAAAAACATTATTTTTACTGGTATACGACTTACTCTGATAATATACTAAGCGAAAGTAGAAATTCCATAGAAGTGCTGCATTTAGACTAGTAGCGTTAGTACAATTTCTGCAGAAGAGACAGTAAGGAAAGTAAACTGTACGACATGTCTCTCGTATTAGAAACATAGTGGTAGCAGCAACATTAAAAAATATCACTCCAATACATACCTACAAATCGTAGCTATGGCACATTAGTAGCACATGCGTGCCAATGTTGAAATATTAAGCGTTACACGTTTGATGTGCACTAGCGAACAATAATATAAAACATAATAATGTATTCAGCTACAGAGCTCAAGGTCTAATAAGACTATCTTACCTGATATTGTGAGTGCATTTTCTATCTCACGCCAGAGTTGTTTTTTTAACCTCAATATAACGTCTGTTTACATCCATCGGTGCGTTTGGTCAGATTCACTAGCAAAATCCTAAAAACGATGAAGAATAAGCTAGCTGTACAACCAATCAGAGTGTTCCCTGTCACCACCCCCAAAGGCCAACGGCCAGAGAATCCCGACGCCGATGTTGAATCGGCATCGGGCCCCTGAAAAAAAGGCCAACGGAGACCAACGCACCACGACGGTGAGGGACACACTGAACAGGCTAGAGTGACGGTCAGTCACCGTTGGCCCAACAAGTCCAGACGGCCAACTTTCGGCTTGGTGTGTTAGTCCCTTTATCCTTCATTACTGATTCATGGCAGCATGAGATGGTTCCTCTAGCCCATTTAGGTTGAATGAGTATTCCAGCTACTCCAGGAATGCAAATCTGTATGTCCTGTCACAAGAAGGTTTGGTGTGACTCCCAGCAGTCTCAAACATGGAGGAGATTCCAGGAGAAAGCCCATTACACAAAGAGAGCTGGACGGGGCCATAGAAGGGCATCAACCCAGCAGCAGGATCGATGTCTGCTCCTTTGTATGAGCAGGAACAGGATGAGCACTGCCAGAGCCCTACAAAATGTCCTCCAGCGGGCTACTTGTGTGCATATTTCTGACCACTGTCCGAAACAGACTCCATAAGGGTGGCATGAGGGCCCAACATACTCTAGTGGGACCTGTGCTCACATCCTAGCACCATGCAGCTTGATTGTTATTCACCAGAGAACTAGAATTGGCATGTATGTTCTCTTCACAACATTCTTTTCACAGATGATGTTGCATGCAGCATAACATTCACCACGGTGTCTCCAGACTTTTTGACGTCTGTCATGTTCTCAGTGTGTACTTGCTCTAATCTGTGAAGAGAATGGGTGCACGTGCTCACCTCTTCATCGAAATATCACTTCAGCTTGTGAAACCCCCCACATCTAAACAAAAAGTGCCAAAGAAAAGGAGGGCCTTTGAGGGTGTCAAGGACCAAGCCTTTAATCCTTTTGTGACTTGCCTACTTCAAACCAAACAAAATCTCTTGAAATCCCTCTTTTTCACTTCAAACACCAATACAAAGACACCCAGACATTTAAATATAAAACAAAACAGAGTCATGTAGACCCTTGTAAAAAACAACTTTACAGCCTCACCGGAAAATGTAAATGTCTGTGATGAGGCAGCGAAATAAACTAATAGCAAAGTAATGCAAATCATTAGTTTTAATATTTTCGAACATATGTGCAAAACATTTCTCTAGCAGAGAGGACATTAAATATCATATAGCAGAGAAAGCAGGTGATGCAGTGTCCTTGGAATTCTCTGACAGTTTTCTTCACTTGTTGCACCAGATACATTATTTTCATCAAAATGTTGAAAGCTGGCCGAGAGTCATCACCCACTCACCCTGCCTTGATTTCATACCAAAGCTCTAATTTATATTAATTTCTTCTCCTATCCCTTATGTTTTAAATGTGTACAAACACAAAAAAATATGATGCTTTACATTTTAACTTAATATGGGACATTTAAAAAAAAGAATTCTGTTTGAAGATTAACATTCTCATATTGCAGGAAAACATCTGCTGCTAAATAAAATTTGCTGTGAGGATGCAAATTATAGTTTTGTCAGTCATCACAGAAAAATAAATAATTAATCGGGAGTCCATCACTTTTTCCATCCACATGAAAACAATTAATTTTATGAGCATTTGTTATTCTTTTTCATTTGGTTTGAGGGACAGATAAAAATGTTCATTTATCACCTCTGTTTACACTTGGGGGTAGAAGAAAGCCTTGGCATCTGACAGACGTCTCATACTCAAGTGAGAGTGCCTGGCACTTTGGCAAAGGCCAAGGTGTTGGCAGTTTGTGTTTCACACTTTGAGCTTGCTGGTAACAATACTGAAATGATGGGTCTCAACTAGGGTTGCCAACTGTCCCGTATTAGCCGGGATGTGTATTGAGCTAAATTGGTTTGGATTGTTTGGATAAACCTGAAAAAAAGAAAAGACTGCAGCTGCAACAAAAAATGGTAAGCAAAAAAAGACATGGGTTAGGCCTGTCAGTGGTGACTCGATGAAAGCTTTCTGTACTTTTCCATCGTGAATTCTGAATTGGCCATGGAGGGGAGAATGACCTGACTCAGCATCTACAGCAGTGTTTCCATTGCACTCACTCACGTCCCAGAGATTGCTAGGTTCAAATCCAGGCGGACACTTTTCATGTATTTTGTTTTCTATTACAGCGCGATGCAGACGTGTTGCAAATGTGCTTTTTTATCCTTTTTTTCCTCACTGTCACCATGCTTATAAACATTACATTACAATGTAATACATGTTACATGGAGTTAACAGCAAGTTTCTGAGTGGTTAACAGCAAGTTTCTAAGTGGTTAACAGCAAGTTTCTGAGTGGTTAAAGGGGCGACTGAATGCGAAACTGAGTTTACCTTGTCATAGTTGAATAACAATAGTTCAGTGGTTAAAATGGACATACTGTGAACCTCAAAGTTAGCCTAGAAATCTAGACGCACCCTAGCGGCAGCAAATATAATTTGCAGCTAGGGTCAGTCTAGCAACTCTCTGTTGACTTGCGAGCTGGAAAAACCTAATTCTGGTCAGGCCAATCACAACGTGTATAGAGTCGAAAGGCTGGCTTAACGTAACTACTGTAAAACAAAGAAATGGTTGCTGCTGCTGGCAAACAGCGGTCTTTCGAATTGGCTTTGGCCGCGACTCTGGTAGACTTGGAGTTAATCTCTTCTTTGAGAAAATAACAAAGAACGGCACTGAAGTCATTCTTACAAAAAGAAGATGTGTTCGGAGTTTGGCCGACCGGACACTTTGTTGCTCTGGTTGGTTGTAGCGCTATCCTATTGCATAGGGAATTTGAAAGACAACCGTTTATCCCACCCCTCTCATTCAGCACTGCCAATGGTGAGTTCCCAGACCCAACATCTTGATGTGGGTCTCGCTTGCCAGGCTACCTCAAAGTTCCATTGACACCTCTTTCCTATGCAAATCCCACAATTTCAAACTGCCTCTGTAAACGCTGAATCTCAACAGACCACCAAGATGACGTATCCTCAGTGACTCCACCTTATTAGGGTCTGGTTTGTACCTTTGTCACACCCCAAAATTTACATACAGACCAGCCCACTAGTGTTCTGGCTCAACAACATGAATGTAGGTCACATAAATCTGAACGCTAGCTTAGCTGCGCGCTGCTCGTTGTACTTACAAATAAGAAAGTTAGGAATTTTATCAGGAATTTTTTTAATGAACCACGGTCATAAATGCAGTGTTCCAGGCTGTACAGGGAATGGTGCCACTTTTCATAGTCTTCCCAAGGAACCAAACACTCTAAACACTGTCTATAACAAAATCCCCATGAAGTTTGACACTCAATAATTTCTTTACTCTAACCATTTCACAAAAGACAATTTTGAAAACCTGGGACAATTTAAAGCTGGATTTGCTAAGCTGCTGTTGCTAAAGAGAGGTTTTGTTCCGACCGTACAGTCATCACAAATGCAAGCTGTAAGTTAGATTTTGTCTCTAACAATTATTAGCCTAGCAATCCTAATGTATCCTGTATCTAGCTAACATATGTAGAATGTGTGATGATTTAATTTATTTGCAATGGGGCTAACGTTAATTCATTTTGCTGAGTGTGTTTCATTCAAATAAAGAATCTGTGTTGTCATGCAAATCTACAATTCACGATGCATGTTTGTCCAGATCTTTGACCGGTTATGTTCTTTTATATTGTTATTTTAGCCAGATAGCTAACTGAAATAGTTTGGTTACTAAGCTGTTACAGTTACCCACTTTGATCCTGTTTGGTTCAACAACAGAAGTGGAAAAAACGAACTTTATCATTTCAACTAATGTCTTTTGAAAACAGTGTTGTTTAGATACAATAGATTTATTTGCACGTTTTTATTTCAGAATATATCATTATCACAAGAAGGACAACACATGAAAGACGCAGCATATGCCAGGGCAGCCCCTGTTCATTATTCAATCAATGGCCTGTCTCTACTTACCCCCTGTGCTGCCGTGGTTGTCTAAACCTGCCGCTAGGTTGGGGGCCTGTGTTGGCAGCTATTCAGCGGAGGTCGCTCGGAGGGCGCCATCGATGACTACCGGCCCAGGGCTGCGGCTTGTGATGGAGTCTTCTGAGGTAGCTTTGGCCACTGGCCCGGAGCATCCACAGCTGAGGGCTATGTCTAGTTCGACAAACTCCAGCGGCAGTGTTAAGGAGGACATCTTGTTGCAAGAGCGGAATATTAACATCTTCAGTGGTGAGTCCCAAAACATACTGAACCGTCACGGTGTAGACCTAACTATGCCTTCAATTAGATCTAGGAACCCTGTGAAATCACCGCAACACAAAGTTTTTCCAAATGCTCAATCAGGCTTGAACTGTGTGGGACCCTTGATGCAAAGCTAAAGGGTTGTTTGGTGGACATCTAAATATTCGCAGTATGGCAACCAAACGTGAACACTTGGAAAACTTGCTTGTAAATTCCAATATAGATTTTTTGGGTTTGACGGAGACTTGGTTAACTCTTTCCTCCGCGGAGGCCCTTATTGCTATGCCAGGATATTATGTTTTTAGGTAGGACAGAGAGCATGGGAGGGGAGGGGGAGTTTTATTACATGTGAAAAGTACTATTAAATGCTAAGAAATCGAATGGCATAGGGAAACTGACATTGAATGTGTTGGTGTTACCATTTCACTTTCAGTTGAAATGGCATTTACTTTAATCTGTCTATATCGAAAACCTTCATTAAAGCTTGAGTTCTATGATCAGTTAGAAAACCTCCTCCATAGTTTGGATTTTAACAGAGAGGTTATATTGATGGGGGACTTTAAGGTTAATTGGAGTGATAAGGGTGGAACCAAAAAGCTTAAAAACATTACAGACTATTTTAATCTTACACAGTTAATTGAAAAACCCACAAGAATAACTAATCGGTCTGAAACTAAAATAGATATATTGTTCACAAATAGACCAGAAAGAATAACCAAGACCTTTAATTTAATTACAGGGCTGTCAGATCACAATACCATTCTTTTTGCCAGAAAGCTAAAAAAACATCACTTTCATTCCTCAGCCACACCCATATGTAAATATGAATCAGTCCCAACTAGTCAACAGGAAAACCTTGGGGTAGCACTAAGAGAGATTGAATGGGATATGGTCCTCTCTAAAGGAGACCTGGAGAGTGACTGCGAACAATTCACTTCAACAATTAATAAAGTCATGGGGCCCTACCTCAGGAAGCGGAGCCAAAAGAAATGCAGGGACACATTGTCCTGGCTTACGGAAGAGTGTAGGGAATCTCATGAAGGAAAGAGATCGATTGTTGAAGCAATCTTTAAAATCAGGTCTTACAACAGACCGACTAAAATTTAACTCACTAAGAAATAAAGTAATAAAAAGGCTAAGACAAGCTAAAGACAAATTCTTTACTGATACTATTGACGAGGCAAGAGGAAATGGGAAGAAGATATGGCAAACCAACAACAAGCTGATTGGCAGAAAAGAAAATCATAATAATAAAGAACTAGAGTTGAAAATTAACACTGAACTAGTCACCGATCTAACCATCATATCTACACAACTAAACACCTTCTTTCTAGACTCTGTTCATGAAATAACTCAACTCTTTAATTCACCTAGTTATTCTACTTGCTCCATTAATTATGCTGAGCCAATTTTCCACCTACAACAAATACCTGAAACAGAAGTAGCAAATACCATCAGAGGCCTAAAAAACTCCAAGGCCATGGATATCTATGGCCTCAATACTAATTTTTTAAAAAGGTACAAAGAGACCCTTTTACAGCTTATTACACATTTGATTAACAGCCTATTACACATTTGATTAACAGCCTATTACACATTTGATTAACAGCCTATTACACATTTGATTAACAGCCTATTACACATTTGATTAACAGCCTATTACACATTTGATTAACAGCCTATTGCACATTTGATTAATCAGATTAAGACAATCCACTGTGCCATCAGCATGGAAGATGGCCCTGGTCACACCCATTTTTAAATCAGGTGACAGATCAGATATGGCCAATTATCAGCCAATCAATATTTTGCCTGTTGTTTCTAAGATAATCGAAAAACGGGTGGCTAAATTACTGATTCAACATCTCAATAAAATCAATTATTCTCTCCACCCTATGCAATTTGGGTTCAGAGCCCATCACTCAACAGAAACAGCCAACTTTTTGTTTGTGGAAAAGGTTAAAGGTTACCTAGATAAGAGTTCTTATGTTGGTGCTGTCTTCCTAGACCTAAAGTGAGCATTTGATACTGTTAATCACAAAGTTCTTTTATCTAAATTAACATATTTAAATTTTTCTGAGCAAGCTCTCAACTGGATAAAATCATACCTGTCCAGTAGAAAACAATGTGTTCGTGTTAATGATTCAAAGTCCCCATTCTGTGAATGTCCAGTAGGGGTCCCCCAAGGCTCCATACTTGGTCCAATTCTGTTTACACTCTTTATAAATGATCTGCCAGAGGCATGTAAAAATGTTGATATTCAGATGTATGCAGATGATGCTGTAATCTTCACACATGCTAAGAACT
>JACXGM010035418.1:0-11266 GCA_016801145.1 Umbra pygmaea | reverse complement strand
GAGAGTAGGGGGGTTGGGGTAGGTGTGCAGGTGGAGAAGGAGCGGGTTATGGGCCTGGTGTTGGAGGACAGTGTGGGTGTTCACAGAGTGGTGTTGTCTGGGATGTGTAAGCATGAGTGTGTGTTGGTAAGGATTCGTTGGTGGTGGGCAGGGTTGAGTTTTTGGCATTTCTGTGTAGTGTGGTGAATGTTTGTAGTCAAGTTAAGAGAAGGAATGCTAGGATAGATGTTGTGGTGGGTGCTGCTAGGGAGTTTATGGGTATTACTGACGTCACAGGGGAGATGGTTCACGAGCTGATGAAAGGGAAGGGGGAGGGTAGGTAGTGGGGTGGGGGGGGGTAGTGGGCTGTATTTTAATTTCTAGGGTGGTGGGGTGTGGTGGGTGGTGTTGAATTGGGTGGGCCGTGACCGGCCTCACACTCCGGTACAGTTTGTGGCGGTAGATGCACCTTAAGTTGGTTGCGATCCGCCATTAACCTAAAGAAGAAGAAGAAGTAGTAATGGGAGCGCCGTAACTATTTATACTCCGTGGTGCTACCGACCTTTGATATTTTCACGGACTAAAAGAAGAAGAAAAATGTAAACGATGGCAGAACTGGCAGCAGCATTGACATTAATGTCAACAGTGGCTACGATTATCTTAACTATGTTGTTATGAACCATTTTACAGTTTTATTATGAACCATTAACTGTGTTATTATGAATCATTTACTGTGCTCTCGAACTCGTCCATGCTTCCTGTTTCCGCTTTGTCGCGGCGTGCCCCACTGCTTTTGTATACAAAATCTACATTTTGTATGATACATTTCAGTTGCGTGTTTTCAAACTGACATCTCTGCCAATGAGGAGGAAAAGCCAGCTTGTGCACTTCTTCCTGAACACAGTCTAGTGAGTGGGCACATTCAACTTGTCAAACAATGCAGACTTCTTCTAAATTCACACTTCAGTCATTGCTTAACACAATTTGCCATCGATCGATCTATCAATTATATATCCTCACTTGGTTACATTATATAATTCACTGAGTGAAGTAGAAGAAAAGGTCTGCATTTTTTTACAATTTGAACGGAAGCTGACTTTCCTTCTCATTGGCATTGACATGATAACAGGATTTATTTAAGCAACATTTCCCATTAGGTCTTCACTGCAAAAGGATAGATATTGTAATAGAGAAATACATCCATAACCTGCATATTAAGAAATAGTAGTAATACATTTTTTATTATGCTTTTTATTTAAAAAGAAGCTTTGCACCTGTTCACATATACCAACTCTAACATGTCTAAATTTAATTAGAATAATGTCTTTTTTTTCGTGTGCTACAGGGAATTAAGGACTCTATTTTGGGGATTGGAACGATCTCCAAGCTTGATGCCCGCATCCAGCAGAAAAGGGAGGAGCAGCGAAGAAGGAGAGCCAGTGGTGCCCTGGCTCAGAGACGGGCCCAGAGTGAGGAACGCAAAAAGGAGAGGTAGGTACTAATGCACGGAACAGTCATCGTATTCACACTGAGCAAGGCTGAACTGGGCTGGCACGGTCACACGTCCAGCACAATATTGGAACCATTTTAAAAACCTTTTATTTTTTGTTGTTGTTGTTTACAGTCTTCATTATCAACCCTGTTATGCTGTTTGTAGTTGTTTAGATCACACATCGGTTAGGATTGAAGACCACAGCAGGCTGAAGCTATACCATTTTGTGCCCATTATTGGCAATAATGCATGACCATTTATCATTCTTTCTTTTAGCGAGCCAAAATTAGCCAGTAGGATTTGTCAGTGCTGTGCGTGGAATGGAGGAGTGTTCTGGGTAAGAAACTTCATTTACATTTTTTGTTACTATTTCAAATCAAAAATAGCCATGAAAATGAGAAAGTAGCTGTGAATAAGAGAAAGTAGCCGTGAATAAGAGAAAGTAGCCGTGAATAAGAGAAAGTAGCCGTGAATAAGAGAAAGTAGCCGTGAATAAGAGAAAGTAGCCGTGAATAAGAGAAAGTAGCCGTGAATTAGAGAAAGTAGCCGTGAATTAGAGAAAGTAGCCGTGAATTAGAGAAAGTAGCCGTGAATTAGAGAATAAGATTCTCTTTCATTAAAGATCCAGATGCATCTGTTCATGCAGGTCATGGTTGTCCTTTAACTCAGGCCACAACAAGGCAAACAGTAGTAGGCTACGTAGTAGTAGTCTAAGCAGTAGGCTGGTGCTAGTGCCCTCCATAAGTATTGGGACAGTAAAATATGATTCAAAGATTAATGAGGCAAGGCTGTCAACTTTTCTGTCTGTTTCAACGCACCAACGAAGAATAACAGCACTTTCAGAGTTCCATTCCCACATTTCATGTGAGCATAATTTTTGGGACAATTCCATTTAATGGGAAATTTTGCTTTAACTCAGTTGGTTGGGAAATGAACACCCGCCGCCCTCCAAATGCGGCTGCTTTTTTACATTGGCGGTTGACTTTGCTTGATCTTCCAGCCACATTGGTGGGTGAATTGTAAAACATATTGCTTTTTTTATGTATTACTTAAGGCATTTGCTGTCAAGGATTGGACGTTGTTTAACAAAAATGCAGATGCTTACTCATAAATATAGACAGTTTTGCCGAGGTGCATATATAATTGGGTTTCGCAGAGCCTGTGAGAACTCCTGAGCTGTGGTGATACAGTGGTACAGAATTAAGAGGCTTGCCGCTGGGTCAGGACCAGAAGGCTATATGAAGTTAATGTAGAATATTGAGGACAAAATGTGTTTTAGTTACGGATATGATTCGGAAGATAGGCACTGTAAAGGCTGACCAGTAACTGATAAATTCTTATGCACTGATCCAAAAAATGAAGGGAATACAGAAATCCCACATTGGATCTTGAGAATGAAACGTATTAAATATCAAAATCTTTATAGTGTACATTGTGAAATTTGTTGAACAGAATGACTGAACAACAGTCATTGGAATCCAAAATCACCAATTGTTTGAGGGCTGGATTCAAACTCACACGGAAAATCAAAGTAAATATTTTAAATCAAAAGCTGTTCCAACTTGCGTGAATTTCATCACATAATGAGATTCTTACAATGAGATTCAGTAGTGTGTTTGGCCCCCACGTGCTTGTGTATGCACTCCCAACAAAGTCTGGGTATGCTATTGATGAGATTGCGAATGGTGTCCAGGGATATCTCCTCCCAGACCTGGATCAGGGCATCAATGAGCTCCTAGACAGTCTGTGCCGCCACTTGGCAGCGTCAGATGCACCATTACATAATATCCCAGACTCAATTAGAGTAGGGTACCATTTGGCTAGCACTGTCCTAGAAAAGTCTGGGACATGATCCCAGCCCCTACTGGTCCCTGTAGAATGTTTTTCCCTTTTAAAGCAGATCAAGGTTTCCCACAGCACTTTGCAGAACGGCGCCCTCTGGTGGTGTATTAATGTAATTGCGCTCAGTCACCACCGTGTGATGTATCCGAACAGCTCAGTCACCAGCATCCATAAACAGTCAATCTAAATACCTTTGCACATTTCTAATATGATGCTTTGCGCCTCCCCGGGAGAAGAATGCCGCCTTAACTAACCCAATTTTCTGGGGGAAACCCTGCAGATGTAAGCTAGTAAGTCCTTTCTATGCAATAACAGCAGTGAGTCTGTGACCCATTGACATCACCAAACTCATGGTATCATCCTTTCAGATGCTTTGCTAAGCCTTTTGACTTTTTACTAGTTTTGCGCTGTCGCTCGATTTGTGTAGTTTCTGAATTCAGTCTCCTTTTAAGCAAATGAAGTATATGTTCAATCAGATTTAAATCCGGGAATTGGCTTGGCCAACCTTAAGCTTTAAACCCCTTTTCTCCATGACGGATGTGTTGGCAGATGCTGTCCAACACTTCAGAATCCATCCATTATTCATTACATCATCAATAAAGACGAGTTAGTCATGCCATGACACTACATCCACCATGCCTCATAGATGAGGTGGTATGCTTTGATCATCTACAGTTCCTATTTTTTCTCTAAATGTTTGCCTTTTGATTACTTTGGTCTTATTTACACTGTGCATACTCATTCATCATATAACATTGAAATATACAGTGGCAAGATGAATTATTTGAAACCTTTGGAATTACCTAAATTTCTGCATAAGTTGATAATACAGTTTTGTTTGATGAACTATGTTAGACTGGGTAAACCCAGCCCAATCTACCAGCAATTTTATTTCGCCCTGCAGCTCAGGCTGGAAACCTGTACATTACTTCTATCCTGCTTTCGTTACAATTTTGCGGGGACCAATCACAAACTGGCTTATTCACCTGGGTTGGTTTAACATGATGAAGATCGAGAAGCGATCAATGGAAGCGATGGCAAGCAGCTTCGTTTCCTTGGTTTGATTGGTTGAAAGACTATCCAATTGCGTACAGAGTCATTTGAATTAGGCCCATTGATCGCGCCTCTTGAGCAGTAGAAAATACAGAGCAGACTCCCCAGAATAATGTTCAATCTTAAAAGATGGAGCTTGGTCTGGTGATGTCCAGATTAGAACTATGTCACAACAATACACCATCTGCGTTTTGCACATCTGTTCTCTGTCAGTTGTTCATAAAACAGCATGGCGATTTCAAGAAGTTCCCTTGATCTTCCTTGCTGCTACCAGATCTAGGTGTTGATGCTTGTTAAAGTCTCACAGTCCAGCTGACAGAGAGAGAAAGATAAGTTTGTAGTCTTGCATCATGTTCATATGTATTGAGAGTACAGCAATAATAGCAATTTCAAATTTACTTAGCGAATACTGGTTGAGGACACTTTCTAAACTGAACAAAAATATAAATCCAAGATGTAACAATTTAAAAGATTGAATGTTCATTACAAAGTTGATTTTATACGTTTCATATGATAGAGACCAATGTCTTAGTTCCAGAGCATCCCAAGCATGCTCAATGGTTGACATCTGGTAAGTATGCAGTTCATGGAAGAACAGGGCTATTTTCAGATTCATTATTTGGCTTGTTTATACCTGCTCTGTGGATGTGGGGCTGGTCAGACAGTGTGCCAAATTCTCTATAACAACATTGTAGTTGGCTAATGATAGAGACAGCATCTCAGGTGGACCTTTTCCTGCATTCAACATGCCAATTGCAAGCTCCTTCAATACAGACCAAAGTTGTAATGGCAACTGATAATCCGTGAAACCTGACATTTTTCGATGAATATAATAACTTCGGAACCATGTTAATATATCCATTGCTGAAAAGCATTAGGTTACCAAATAAATAATTATAGGCTATCATCCGACTTTGTATTTATGGGTTTAGTGGTCTGAATTGAATGTATTTTATTTATAAATATAACTCATTTATCAGATGCTAATGCAGCCCAGAAGGATTTGGATCTTTACTAAAAGTGATCATTCTTTTTAAAATGTCACAGAAATTAGGTATCTTTAAAGATTGAATGTGTTCTAGAGAAGCAAAGGTGTAATACAACATCAGCACTAATGTTAGTAACGCCCCTCCACTTTCCTTTAAAGCTCAGCCTGTTACTCTTCTACGGAGTGTTTATACCGCTGCTGCAGACACTGACAGCTAAAATCATAGGTATGTGTGTGTGCCAGGAGCTGTGGGTGTGTTCACTCTATCAAATGCTTTGTGTTTTTGTTTTAAGATCAATTTAAGAACAATGTCACTCATTTCTGCCAGGTGATCCCTCTCTCCATGGCAATGTATGGTCCTGGCTGGAGTTCATATTGACTTCGGTGTTCAGTGCTCTCTGGGTACTCCCTCTGTTTGTGCTCAGCAAGATAGTCAATGCCATTTGGTTCCAGGTAAGGCATGTGTTACATACAATACAGATATTGTTTTTGAGTTGTCAGTTGTTACGAGGGTAAGACCCTAATGATTTCTTTAGAACATGGATATTGCCTGTGAAGTCATCTGCCATTTGAATGTACCTAACTGGTGAGATTTAAATTCACTGGTTAATGTCTATGACTCATTTGTAGTTGGGCGATGACAACTGCAAACTGATAATCAGGTGCAATACAAAATATGAAACAGCAAAGAATTGATTGCATGTGTATTCACCCCCTTTGCTATTACACACCCAAAGTAGGTGTGGCGCAACACATGTCTTTAGAAGTCGTCATGTAATTATTTGAACGAAGTTCACCTGTGTGCAATTATGGTGTTTGACATGATTTCAGATTATATAAACTACGTAGTCTCTGGGAGGTCCCACGGTTGTCTATTACAGTTCTGACAATAAAGATGCAGGAACATTCAAAGAAAATTCAGAATAAAGTTACTCAAAAGCACAATCCAGGGGTAAGATATAAGAACATATCAAAGTAAAGTCTAAGAAATGCAGTTATGGCATAACTGTGAATCTGTCTGGAATAGGCAGTCCTAAATAAACTGTTTCCAGTTGAGAACAGCACTAGTCAGGGAGGCCAACAAAAGTCCTATACCATCTCTAAAGTTTTTAAAAATGTTATTAATGAAAATAATGTATCAATTCTGAGACCAAATGGAAGACGATCTTTTGGTCTGATGACAAAAATAGAGCGTTTGGCCACAACGCTAAGCACTATGTTTTTATGAAGCACTGGACTTATTGTTCCAGTATGTACAGTGGCCCTCATTAATGAGATATTCTCAGAATATGTCAGATCCAAGCATGGGGAGAGACATGCTCTCATCGTGAAGTGTGATTTAAAAAATCCTAATTGAAATGAGCGTAGCAGTTTGGTCATTGCAGATTGGTAAATCGGATACAGCTATGGGACGTGAGTACGTGCTTCACCTGTCCTTATTTACATATGACACCTGTAATTTATGTGGGGAGTAGTGATCCTCAACATATATATAAATGAACAGCTTTTACGTTGACATGTATGGTCTCCAAACAGGAGCGGTTTTGATAATAAGCATACCACAACATTGATAAATACCACTGTCGTGAAATTATTGTGCAACCATTTTAAGATCAAGTTTTATCGTACGCATGTTCCATGACTGAGGGACACTTTCTCGTAACTCAGCCATGGAAGACTAATTCCTAATAGAGTAGAAAACCTCAATACTTTTCAAACAGTCATTCATTAGAGCTTTATATTAATTCAAAACACCTAGATAAAGCACAAATTGTAGGTCATTATACCGTTCTGGTTTTCAATAGAACGCAGTCTTTCTTTGTTCAGTCACTGAAGTCTTGTTCACACTGGCAGTTTGAAGTGCCTCCAATCAGATTTTTAGTGCACATTTTTTCCTGCAATCTGAACAGGCCAAAACCTCATGAGATTGAATATGTCAATGCACGTTTAAAACCACATTCATGTGTAGTACTAAATTGGATGCATATCTGATATTTGGTTACGTTGTTGTGTCTGAACAGTCATATCCAAATGAATCTGTTAGGAAATTCCCCTGTAATTGATGTATGTTTCTATATTTTGTTACTGTATTTTAAACAATTATTACTTAAGGACTTTAACATATGGGAGGATAACATGACCTCTGTTTGTCTGATGTAGGACATAGCAGACCTGGCGTTTGAGGTGTCAGGTCGGAAAGCCCAGCCCTTTCCCAGCATCAGTAAGGTTATTGCTGACATGCTGTTCAACCTGCTTCTCCAGGCGCTCTTCCTGATTCAGGTATAGTAGTACAGAATTCAACAATCAAGTGTTAAGATTTCTCCCTATCAATCATGGTGTCCCTCCCTATATGGGTAGATACTGGGCTCTTTGGGTTCACAACAGACTTGTGATCTATTACCTTAAATGGTGTAAATGAATAGGCAAACATGATAACTCATCTCTACTGTGGTCCTCTAGGGTATGATCGTGAGTCTTTTCCCCATTGATGCCATTGGGCGGATGGTCAGTCTTCTCCACATGTCTCTGCTGTACTCCCTCTACTGCTTTGAATATCGCTGGTTCAACCATGGTGAGTGACCTTTCTACTCAAATATGTCTGACCAGAGTATTTTCTGTATTAGGAACTCTGCTAAATCTTAACTTTTGAAACCCTTTCGTCCAAGGCATTGAGATGCATCAACGGCTGTCCAACATTGAGAGAAACTGGCCCTACTACTTTGGATTTGGTCTCCCTATGGCTCTGTTGACGGCACTCCCCTCTTCATATTTAATCAGGTGAAGCCACTAGTGTCTTCACCTTCTAGATCCATGCATGTCTTCTAATATACTACAAAATGCAGAATCATTGTAATGATTTTTTTAAATCATACAATTTCTTTTATTTTCTAGTGGCTGTCTGTTCTCCATCCTCTTCCCTCTGTTCATCATTAGTGCTAATGAGGCCAAGACACCAACCAAACTGTAGTGAGTATAGTGCACTGGATGTGGGAATACTGACCAGTGATCAGTAAATCCCTCTTCCCTGCTCACTAGCTTTTTCCTGTGTTTTTCCCCCACACAGCCACTTCCAACTGCGCCTCTTCTCTCTGGTTGTGCTGATTAGCAACAAGCTTTTCCACAAGACCGTCCACCTGCAGTCCTCGCTGACCTTGTCCACCTCCTCTGAGAAACTACCCCTCTCTCCCCGTGCCTCACCTGCCCGCCAGAGGCCGCTTCCACCCCAGTGATGGTAACACTAAACGAATGGAAGAGTAGTTGATTGTGTCTGGAAAGGCCTCTGAAGGATTGGCGGAGGATAGAGGGATTACATTTTTCGGTTTTAGGGATTTTGTGTGATTTTGATTCTATTGTGACCCTTTTGTCATTTTTTTGTGAGTACTTTGCAGGTGTTTTTAATGTGAATGACATGAGGAAATTTGACTGACTGCTCTGTGCCTTACTCACACATGCACATTATTATTGTTATTATTGTCTTTCTAATTTTTTATGTTTTTATGTGATGTGCCATTTCAGTGCTTGACATTCAGCACAAGCAGTCGTATACATTGCTTTTCTTTCTTTTGCTTTGTCCTTTTTGACTCCGATGTTTGTCATGTATTGCTTGTTATTATTTGTATCACCCAGTGATTGATCTTACAAAATGCTTTTGTAAAAGACATTGGGGAAGAGAGAAAGGAAAGGCTTACATTTTTGGCAGGACTTATATTGTGAATGACACACCGCCTTTGACTCTGGTTGCACAATCCTGTGTATTGTTTTGTAGATGGAACAGAGATTTAACCAGTAACTATAGATGTTCATCAAAAGACAGTGACACTAAAATAAGCATGTTCTCCACCACTGATGGTGGTGACAATTTTGCAATGCTCAAAAGTGAAGCACAAGTCTTGTCTTGTGACATACATTTTTCTGTATGCAACTAATGCTGCGTTTAAACAGGGAGCCAAATACAGATTTCTTTCTAACCATCACAAATTGGTCTTTTATCCAATTTCATCAGATGTTTTCAGAGCTGATCTGTTTAGACAAACTATTTATTAAAACCAGTTCATTTATATGATGCCCATGTTGACAAGGCCTCAGTCACATTCCTATAACCCTGAAAGGGTGTCTTGTTCATAAGTGGCTGTTTCTCTGTGAAGTGAAGGCATCACTGCTACTCTAGCTGAAAAACCCAAGAGTAATCTTATGCAGTGAAAACAAAGGGATTCATTTTTATTCTTAAAGTGCTTTTTCTGCTGGAGGGTATACCTTCAGCATGGGAGCTGGTCTAATCATTCAACAAATGTCGTTTTTGGAAGTGAAGCTAGCCGTTTTGAAGAACCATTTTTTATGTGTCAGTCAAGACAAGGGAAGCTGTATTATTCTGCTGGGTCAGATTAGGTGTAACTGCCAAAATGCTTGATTTATTTCGGTTTAACTCATTCTGTTTTGAACAGTTGGACACCAAGCACTGTAGTGTAAATGTATCTAGGGATATGACCTCTGCTTTGACTGGTTTTCTCATGAAGGAAGAAAGCCTGTGGCCCTCTGCAATGTTACCTCTTCAGCAGTGGTAAATCTAAAAAGGCTGTGGGGATTCATGTTTAACATTGGCTTCGAATGTTCAACCTCCACTTGAAGGTTACCATCATCTGGCTTTCACATGTAATTTTCTTTAATCTGTTGAGGGGGAGGGGGGCTGTATGGGGAAGTGTTTTGACACAGTATGTAGTAATAAGTGAAAAGTGTTTATGTATGCAGATTGATATATGTGAGTGAGGTTTTGTAAAAGTATTATGCCTAAATTCAATAAATTTGGTCTGTACTACATCTACTGTACTTTGAAGTAATTTAAATGTCTGAAATGTTACTTTATGGTTAACTGCTAAATTATTATTTTTTCAGGTGGGGGGGTTATCCATTGTTCTCCCTGCCTGATTTGTCATCTTAAATTACCCTTAAAGATGCCGTCTGGGACTTTTGCAATTATCAAAATAATGTTTTAAACTTCCATCTTCCATATCGTGACAAAAACATGCACACAATTGTCATTGACCCTCTATAGCACAGGTGTCAAACCGGTTCCACGGAGGGCCTAGTGTATGCTGGTTTTTGGTCTTTCCTTTCAATCAGAGCCCAATTAAGATCTAGACTGCCAGGTGAGGGGAGATCCTAACCAATTAGTGACCTAATCAATCAGTCAGGTACAAGGTAAAAGCGAAAACCTGCATACACTAGGCCCTATGTGGAACCGGTTTGACACCCCTGCTCTATAGTGTCTCTTTTACAACCAACATGGCAGACTGCAAGGGTGAGATGGTTGACGATCGATCAAGTGCCTTCTCCAAGCAAGTGTCGCCAAGGTGTCCGATTCTTATCACTGCTCATTTAACACGGAAGCCTTTAAGGACAATTCCAGAGTAAATAACAATATTTAATATAGTATTTCAAAAGGTTAACTTAAAATGATTTATGTCATAGAATGCTTTTTCTGACATTTTTTTCTAGAACAGTGGTTCTCAAACTGGTACGTGTACCAGTGGTGGTACACCTTTTGACTAGAAATAATGTAATGGTTTGATCTATTGTAATGTTAATCAAACATGGTCTGGCTGTACAGTTAAGCTTATAGCTCATGTATTTACAGTGACAATGCAGGGTCAGCATTGGCTTCTTGGGTGCTCATACTCCTGAGATTTCATAAACAGTTTAATACAGTAATTGATCATTTATTGTGCACAATGTGTTGTATTTACAACTACAAATCCTAAGTTAAGCATAACAAACTCAATACATGTTCGCATACAGCGGGTGAAATAAGTATTCAACACGTCACAATTTTTCTGAGTACACATCCAAATGTGTTATTGACCTGAAATTTTCACCAGATGCTGGTAACAACCCAAGTAATCCATATATACAAAGAA
>JACXGM010035417.1:0-11686 GCA_016801145.1 Umbra pygmaea | reverse complement strand
ACACAAAATGTATAAGCTAGAGATAATATTAAAATGGCACAGGTAATTGGTCTCAACATTTGGTCACGGTAGGTAAGGGTTGGGATGGGTGTGGAGTGTAGGGGCAATAATAAAAAACAAAAAAGTGGGATTGGAAATGATGCACAATATAGAACAATGACAACCATGTTGTCAAATACTGAAGCTGACCTTTCCCCCCAAAAAAACAAAAAAAAACAAAAAAAACAAAAAAACAATGGTGAACCTAATTCTATATAATCAATTCCACATTCCAATGCATTTCACAGACTAGTTTAATCTTGTATGGACTCTGTATGTATGAATTTACCTTTTGTGTGTTACTATATCTACCATTTATTTCTAAATGATGTTTCCTCCAATCATCAAGCGTCCATCGCATTAAATCTAAAAACTGTGCTCTCATTCTCGAGGTCAAAAACATTGAAACTATATGTAATACCTAACCGATCGTTCAGTCCTTGTTTCAATACTCTATCAATAATCCAATACAGCATCAGTATTTGAGAATATAATGTATGAGTGCGTGTACAAGATAGTTCAGCAACTAATTTGACTTGGGTTACAACTGTCGTGACTGGCTATGCTGCAGGCGTGCAACTTTGTCTTTGTTGTTGGTTAGCTGCAGTTGGCATCTAACTTCAATGGTGCATTACCGGCACCTACTGTACTGGGGTGTGGGCCTAGGTTCGCAACTTCCTTCTCACTTCTTAAAGTCTTGGCAGTTCAGTTGTCTGCCCCCAATAGTTCCTCTTTAGTATTACATCAAAATGTTACAAATGCAATTTTTCACAGTTGTTATTTTACCGACAACTCTATAATGTTCACATTACATTCAGCTTGGGTTGAATCGATTGAATTGTATATTTCCACCCATTCAATATTATTGGATTTCCATGTCTCTGCAGTGTCGTTCTGACCTATAATTTGCTAAACCTCATTTCCTGTCCTTGCGTCCTGTGAGCCTATGTGTGTGTGTGTGCGTGTGTTAACGTAACATTATAATAATTTCCCCAAAGCTTCAATAACTCCCAAATTAATAATCAGTTACAACTATGTGTGCTTGCTTGAGATTACATTTTTATTTTCCTAATTCACTGAGTATGTATTTACAGTAATTAATCTAAATGACTAGCTATGTTCTTCTGTTTAACCGACTGCCAGATTGGCGTCTGGTTTTCTTTCCCTGATATTATACTGAATATCGACAATCTCCGTTCACCCCCACCAATAACACACAATAGCATCATAGCATAATTCTCACATTCCTCGTTAGGTCAGTGCCTTTTCCCCCCCAAAACATCCCCCAATTACCACTCTGGGATCCCATAATATTTTCAGCCTCGTAGCCAGCCCTATCAGGCCTACATAGCTAGCTCCTCTACTCTTGCACATTTAATCTACCAACCGTGCTATATTGCCAACGGCGGCTGTTACGTCGAATCCCTTCCCCCCGTATAATACAGGAACTTTAGTTTAAAATTGTTTTAATTATTCCAACCTTGTCATCACCTATTTACATTCTACTGGTTATACATTCAATATCACAACACATCTAGGTTCATAATCCACTCAGTTCAATCACACTCAATCATTTCTCCCCATTATTTACAATCCCAATTGCTCTTACATTCACTCATCGGCCAATCGTTGAGACCAAAAATAGACAGTATTTTTGGAATACTCATCGGCCGTACACAACATTCAATATTTCTACACCTGGTTAAGATAACCTTATCTATCCAGAACTCTGTAGACCAGTCGCCCAGCTATTGCATTAATCTGTTTTAACAGATATCCAGGACGGTAATTACAGAAGTTTCAACCAATTTTTTGAATTATACCTACATGCATGCAGACTTTGCCAATAACAACATAACTTAGCGTGCAGACTTTGCCATTAACAATCCTAACATTCACGTGCAGACTTTGCTATTAACAATTATACTTTCACTTGCGGACCCCGTTAATTAGGAACGGTGGACAAAAGCATTTTTGAGAAATAACAAACGGTGGACAAATGCAATCTTGAGTAATAACAAGCGGTGGACAAACTACATTATATTAATTAACAAACGGTGGTATATTTCTTTGCATCGATTGGCTTCCTATATTCATAAATAAGTATTTGTTACCAGTGTATGTTCATAGGATGCTATTCCTAGGTTTTGGCAACGCATTTCTATGTATGTAAATCTATAGAAAGGTTTGTTCACCTAGAGGGCTACTGACAATTTGGGCAGGGTATTTACCAATGCATACGGACCTCGCTAATAACCTATTATATCTGCGTGTGGACCAGGCCAATAATAAATCGAGTTATTAGTAACCAGCGGTGGACAAGATACTTTAAATCATAAAGTGAGTGTTTGACAAAGGCAATCCTAACAACTCTAGAGGCCTTAAACCCAATGCAAGCTAGTCTAGATTTCGATATTTACACACATATTCCTTAATAACTGAATTTTACTCACCCTCCTGTCTAACTACAGCCCTCACCTTCCGACACATAATTTAGGTGGCTGTCTATTTGGGCTTTATTCCTTAAACCATTCTTTCCTAAGTATTTCAATTCACTCTATATTCACAATGTACTCCACTTCTCTTCACTATTTACACACATGGACAGTTGCTCTAAATACATCTCTCTGTCTCAAATTAATTCCAATTAAGAATTCTTGGTCGGAAAACTCACCCGTATTGTTACGGTTCGGTGAGCTCAGAACGCAGTTCCACAGATAATTTTCCTCTCTCATCCTCCTTATATCAGTAAACAATCATTCCTTATTGGTTAACTCTAACATTTTAAATCCAAACACACCAATGAATCATTGACAAAAGATGCATTTCTAAACAACAGGAAACAGCAATAGTCAAAAAAATAGGTCTCTTGTTTTTTCTTCGACCAAATACCATTAGCATTTTTATGGAGTTATATTCCTATCTTTATTCAAGAGCGCATTATTTCAATTTGAGAGCATTTCTCACAGGCATTACGTACAGACTTATAATAATTTCCCTCAAAACCTTGCTCTCACACCTAAATAGTCAATGCTCGTGCTTGGATTTGCTCTGCTTGTGCTTAAACTGTCTGCTTGGACTCAGAAATGTTGTTGCTTGGATAGATTTCCTGCTCTAAACTTCAGCCTTTCTCTTTCTTTGCGCTTGCAAATCTTCTCCTCACTGATTTTTAATGCGCACTTGGATTTTTTTGTGTTACAATGCGATCAAATTCCCCAACCAATAGAATGCCAGCTGTAGTGTTGACCAATGAAATGATCCCTGCCCTGTTGAGTGTGTTTGTTTAGAAAATCCCTTGCATGCGGGGGGCTGTACCTCCACGGCTCCAACACTCCTGCCTTCCATACGTTTTTTAAATATGTACTTCATTTGTTTTATTGCGACTTTCGAAATGAAAAGGCCAATTATATATATCAAATGTATTCAGCTTATTTTCAAATCTGGAAACCAGACAATGTACGAACGTTTACTTTTGTGTAAGACTTCCGGTTCATTCAGCGTTCTAACTAGCTAGCGCAGCTGGGGTACTATTATTAGTATTGTACAAAATGTCATAGGAACCCAGAACGAAAACTCTTTTAGACCAAAAGGGCAAATATGTCCCACATCTGCAAACTATTATTGACTGGTGGGAGGACGACATGAAGAAATGGCCAAATATTACTTATGAAGATATCTTCAACTATTTTGCCCTGTCTCTCGGTGTGGACGGATCAGAAATAAGAAGCTACAAAGGCACTGAGGCTAATCAGTACCTTCACACCGGTAAATTAGGCCGTGTTCTCATTCACGTTCTTGAGGATTACAACCTAGTATTCCTCAAAGCAGATGTCCTGCCCAGGCAGAGCAAATCGTAATATAATTTTGCCTGGATACTAGTGTCATCGTATGGCACTGTGGAGACTGCAGGGTGTTCATGTGTTGCAGGCAGGGGAAAGCTTGCAGTCATGCTGCCGCAATACTATGGAAGGTATGTATCTAGCTGACATTGTGTATCGTGTTATATGTAGGTTGTTATTAGCTAGTTATCTACTAAGCTAATTGTGATTACACCATCACAAAAACGATAAACAACAACTACTAAGCAAACTAGTCATTGTTTTGATATTTAGTAAAGTAGAAAATAAATGTAGCTAATGTTATTAGTGTACAGTAAACAGAAAGCTAGCAAGATAATTATCTGAAGTACAGTAGAATAACATTAATTTGCTGATCAATTTTAAGACTCAACATTCATTAAATGTGAATTGTAACTTGTGTTTGTTAATCAACAGAATGCCCGTCCAGGTAAGTATTATGTTAAATCTACTATGTTAAATCTATTATGCTAAATCTAACTAGCTAAGAAGATCCACAAATGTAAGATGCATGATAGGTACATTACATGAAAGTTAAGATGCTGTCATACTTACATTTTCATATCACCATGATGTGGATATTTAATACATCAATCTATATGTATATAACAAAATGTTTGATCCATAAGAATAGGGTACCATTTCACCAACATTGAAACATGCAAGTTTTGTGGTTTGAATTGCTCATTGTGTAAGTATATCAGTCAAATTTTATATTGCAAGGAGGTAGGCACAAAATGTATATTTCATAATCAAATAGGAGATTACCAATAAATTGATTAGGAGAAAGGCACTTGTGAGATTTGCAAGTTAACTAGTCTTCTGTACTATACAATAATTGCACCAACTTTTATTAATCACATTTTTGTTGAATGTTCAGAATTCTGTTAGTGGAGGATGGACCAGCATGACCTGTACAGATGAGCAATGCCAGTGGAACTCTGGGACACAGTGGAATTTTTTAAACGTCATAAGCCAGGTGATGGTTTTTCTGACAGCACACCAGCCAGTTGTCCATCTCTACCTCCTAGCCATGCGTATGACTGTCATTATGCATTTGAGAAGAGTTTTGAACAAGCCAATGTTCCTGTAGGGGAAACTTCTGCACAAGTGCATCAGTGCTAAATCAAGTGGTCAGCAAGTACCAGCAGCAGCCACTGCAGAGCTTCAGCAACCTCATGGTGAACACACCAACATGCAGTGTCAGAAGTGTGTAATTTTATGATAATTATGTCAACTTGGAGGAGGGTAAATGTGCCAGCCTGGAGGAAGTCACTAGAGTGAACTTATCTAAGCACTTGCAAGTTGAAGGTGTTACTAAAACAATGAAAGTCCACTTGATTACATTTTTCCACTAGATTGACTGAAATGAAGAACAAAGAGGTAGGTATAGGGTTTTCAATGTGATTTATTATTCTGGGTGTTTTCAAATATGATTTAGCATGAAGCAATTACCTCAGATGAACCATATGAACCTTAAAATTCAATACAATACAATACAATAAGTCAATACAAAAAATCTGGAAATATAATAGCATACATAAACATAGAAACTATTAAATATGAATACATGAAAGACGCTTTAAATATGTAATGCAATACTTTACTAATGTTGACAACAGGCAGGTAGAATCCTCAAGGTGCTGATGGCAGGCAGGTGGTTCTGGTGGTGGCTGAGAACATGTAAATAAAACATTACATACTGATCTACCTTGTATTATTTTCAGGACAGTTTTACATGCTGAAGGTGTCTACACACTATTCCGAATGCATCTTGATGGTAACAACTGAACTAAACATTTATCAATATGAAATAAAATAACTGGACAGGTATCGTAGAATTTGTTAAGTTTGTATTTTTTCTTAGGCAATGTCTACAGCTCAATAGTTGAACATATATTAAATGTGCATTGAGTTTGTCATAAATGTTTTTGTACTGAATACATGACGTGTAGTATTTGTAGTGAAGCAGGTATGTAAAAACAAGAGTTGAGTACCAGTTGAAGGTTATGGATCTGGTTAAATGCTGGCTTCCCTCAAAGTGCTCGAGTACAGAACCAAAATAACCAAAGAATGGTTAATTTCAAATTATGGAGCTCACTGTAAATAGTTTAAAATCTGTTACGTTACTACTATAAATATAGCATTACATGTACTGCTTTTTATATTTGAAGGGCAGCCTAATCAACAGTGTAGTACTTCTAAATATAAAAAATAAAATAGGAAACAATAATAGTTGGACTTTGTCCATTTTGTGGGCCAGGTTGATCAGAACAGTCTGGGAAAATATTTTGAACATGTGAGTCGTCTAATAACTCTCAACGTTAATTCGTACATTTGCTATCCTCCTTGTGCTTGTGACGTCCTCTTCAGTCAACTGGCCTCCTTTCTGAGAGAAGGCTGGTATTGCAAGTTTTTTACCTTTCGTAAAGCAGTTCTTGGATAGTAAAGCCCCTGTCTTGCCATGACTTCATCGCCAGGTCTAAGGTACTCTAGAAAGCCAGAGTTTTGGGTGATGAACTTGTCGCTGCACCTACCTCCATCGGCAGGAGATATAAACATAACAAGTCCACATGGAGCAATGGTGACCAATATGTCAGTGTATTGCTGGAATAATAGTGGCTGTATGACTCCCCTCTAGAAAGGTGGTCTCAGAGCAGTCAATAATGCAGGTGGTGTTGGGGAACTTCTCTTTAAAGCACTGAGACATTGTGTTCTGGATCGTCTCCCTTGGCAGCCATGGAATGTAGATCCTCATGTGCTCTTCCATTGTGTCTATCCAGTAGGAAAGGATTCTGCTCCCTGGGACACAGCAAAGCATTCAGCAAGCTCACCCTGGAGTAGATCAACTTCAGGTTCTTTAAGGTGATGAGTATTTCATCAGTGACAGGCATTTTGAAACTAGCTGTGTAGAATTTCTGCAGAAATGCTACATGGTCAAAGAACACCTTTACAGGAAGGCCTGTATACAACACTGGTCTAGTGTCATTCTTTAGAATGGTGTTTGTAATTAGCTCTGTATCACTGCTATGGGTGTGTTTGTGGCAGGTGGGCTTGCTGATTGGTTCCTTTTACACATAGATAGCTATGATCCATCAGTGCTGGAAGCTCTCACTGAGTGTCAGCATCTCTATGCTATTGTGGTACTGGCAGTCAGATTAAAGCCACGTCAATGTATTCTTCATCTGTCAAAAGTAAAACAACAAATTTTATCAGAAAATACCCAAATAGCCTAATGGTCATATTTTAAGAAACACTTGAGACCCTATTTTATAATATAGTTAGACATCTCATAAGCCTCCCCCAGTCATAACCACCATTGTATGAGAGGATAGATGCACTGAGCCAGAATATGTTGGATACCAATGTAGGTGCTGACCAATGGTAGTGCTTAGTTGATAGCATCCGGTCCTTCAGTACTGTCTTCATGGTACCTAAATTTAGCCCAGTGGTTCTTAAAACCAAGTACCATCGTTGATCAAGCTAACCCATCAAAGTTATCAACTAACTTCAGAAAACATCAATAAACATTGTATGATCACTTATGTGACCACATATTAAGTGTTAGGCTTAATTTAGGAATTTTAGTTGCAAACACAACCCATTGTGCACAATCATTTATCAATATACTGTATTAAACAGTATATACAATTTCAGGTGCAGTATGAGCCCCCAAGAAGCTTATTCTCACCCCATATTTCTGCTGTAAAGTATGGGCTAAGCTTTACTGTACAGCCACCCCAGGTTTGATTCATGTTACAATTCTACAAACCAAACCCTTCTATTTTTTCCTAGTCAAATGGTGTACCACCACTGGGTGCTCCAACTTCAGGTGTTGTATTGCTACAGTGGTTTTAATTATAAATACTCTTATAGCTCAATTTTGATTTTGTAGACTATCACAATAAACATTAACATAGTTAGTTATCTAGTTACCCTTGTGAAGTTGGGTAACTTTTGAATGAAAACCCATTTGTGATGAAACGACAACTAGTAACTACAGAACGTAGGACAGTCGTAGGCTACCTGAGTGTTGATGTCATGACGAGACATCTTCTCACTGGAGCATCATAGCCCAGCCACTTCTCTGGGAAAGGGTGACCTTCAGTCGGCCTCTTGTCAACAAAGTGATATGAACAAAAGTAGCAGGGTCGTTTTGGTGGTTTCTTTAAGTTTAGTACTTTAAGCCAAAGCCATAGAGCCTCAACCTTTTCAGGTGGTGGGTGCAAATCATAAGGTGCCTCACAAATGCACTCGCTTGGTAAATATGGTCGGTGATCAAAACACTGCTGTTGTATGAACAGTTTTCGTTTCTGCCAATTATTGTGACATCCTCTCACCGAACATAAAAATCCCTGATTTACAGGAATCCATTTCCCAAAACGTTTTGTGACGTAATCACAATATATAGTCAGAAATGTAATGCAAGCTGAAAATGACAAAAGCAAGAAACGGAAGTATTACACAAATGTTTTTAACAACCTCCGCCCTGATTTCCGTTGAAAATAGTGTGAATATGGCTTTTTTGACTGGCCCTTTTATTTCAAAAGTATTTACATATATAACTGGCCTTTTTATTTTAGAAGTCGCAATAAATCAAAGGAAGTACACATTTAAAAAAACGTATGGAAGGCGGGAGTGGTGGTGCCTTGGAGGAACAGCCCCCTCATGCAAGGGATTTTCTAAACAAATGCACCCTAAACCGGGCAGGGATCATTTCATTGGTCAACACTACAGCTGGCATTCTATTGGTTGGGTAATTTTGATAGCAAAAAATCCAAGTGCGCAGAAAAAATCCGTGAGGAGAAGATTTGCAAGCGTGAAGAAACAGCCTGAGTGCGAGGAGAAAGGCTGAAGTTGAGAGCAGGAAATCAATCCAAGCAACAACATTTCTGAGTCCAACCAGAAAGTTTGAGCACAAGCAGAGCAAATTTGCTGCATCATGTTTTATGAGGTCCATAGCTTTAAGGAAAGACCAAACAGTGCAGAGTAATGTTTGTAGAACCTATAACAATCATTACTATACATTCTAAGAAAAAGAGATCTAGCTGACCATTGTCACACAATCCATAACGACTGTAAAGACTTCTTTTGTGCTACATTGCATTTGTCCAAACCCTGCCTGGCCATTGTTTACCCCTGGATACTGGTTTTGCATGCTGAACTATCTTGTGTACTGAACCATGCTGAACTTACCTGTGTATAAGGACTTTTATTACCATTAAATTATTATTGTAAACTACAACCCTTGTCCTCTGAATTGTGTTCGTTACACATACAGTATGGGCCAGCCATACAATTGTCTTTACTCTAAATGGAGTTCTGTTGAGAGCTGTCCACATTTCTTTCTGTGAATATTCATTATTTTGCCAACTTATTAACAATGCAATCAATAGAACACAATACTTTGACAAATATAGTTATTAAGCTTTTCGATTTATTAGTATCACGTGTAATCAAATGGATAGGATGATGAGATTGGCACACTACTTATGAAATGCCAATTAACATGTATGCATAAAGCATGCACCTGCAATTAACGGGTACACTCTTACATCACAAATCTTGTTTTGTGTAAAACAATTTCAGTATTGCCCGCACCTTCACAAAGCCTGCATCATTTTTGTAGAAAGGTGACATTTAATGATACAAATTGCAAAACCATTTTTAGCACCCCCCCCCCGATTTTAGTCTGGATGTGTAGTATATTGTTTATATTATATTCACAGTCTAAGTAGAATCAGGTTTCAAGCTAACTACAGTAAGACAATTAAGTGTTCTCAAGGCTTATTGCAGGCATTCCCTTAAAGCATCAGGCAACAAATGTGTGACACATGGTTTGCTAAAGCAGAGGAAGTCCCGTTGACGTGATGTCTAATGAGTTTGCAGGGCAGACACAACTACTAGAACCAGCAGAACAAAAGAGGAAATATGAACCTAGACACTTCAGAGGAATAAACAAGTTCCAAGCAGGGACCCATTTTTGCTCTAGGGCACCTAAATTTACATTCTTTAGAACCTACAGTATAGGCCTAAATAGTTCTAAATATTGCCAGAAACTACACCTCTGTATACTGCCCACCTGTGGTGTTGTTATAAGCAAAGCAGCATTAGGAAACTTATAGTGGCTTATAATGACTGCATGAGGCTGCTGCTGAGAGCTCCAAGAAGCTCCAGTGCAAGCCATATGTTTGTCGGTGTCGGGGTACCTACCTGCACTGCGGTTTACGTAATCTCATGCATAGATTTATGTGTAAGGTATCTGAGTCAGAAAATGATATAATCGCTGTTTTAGCTAACACTGTACGTAGTACTGTCAGATTTTATTCAGGACTCTGGAACCATTGGCGAACATGTCTGTATTTCAGACATTGAACATTGTGGAAGGCTTTGCATTCTTTTTGTATTTTTGTATTTGATTGTGATATGGATCCCCCTGGGTCTGAAATAAAGAATATTATTATTATATTATTAGTCATTGTGTTACAAATGTTAAACACCCCACCCCCCCCCCCCCCCACGTGCTGATTAGATTAATCTAGCTATTCCCAAAGTGGGGTACCCGCATTGATGTTAGTGGGTACGCGAAACAACGTGTGGTTCAGGTGTATTTCAATATTCAAACTGGCCTATACATTTCAGTTATTTTTTACTTTTCTGAATATCCTAACTGAAATTAGAAAATGTGGTTCTATAAACATTTATTTTGCCATCAGAAGCCACTTTCAGATTTGTGGATCAGGTGGTGCGCAGAGTAGTAATTTGCACATTTGTAAAGATGCCATTTGTTTACCATGTACCAGTAAGAGTTTGGTTTCTCTCACCAGCATGAACTGAATTCAGACACAAACCTTGAGTAGAAATCAATTTAAGGCTGAACTCTATAAATACAACCCAACATTTCAGAATTTTTTTGCATCCTTTCAAGCCCACTCTTAACCTTTTAGCGTACAGTATTCCCCCCTCCCCAAAAAATTTAATCTGGACTACAATCAGAGTTTACAAGTCAATTTTTAGGTTATATATACATGTTATATATCTACAGAAAGCTTAGACACTCAGGAATGGAGCAAATGTCTCAATTTTATAGTAGCTATAACAAAAATAATAATTTCCCCTCATAATGTGAGATACTTGCCAAAGCAGCCTCAAGTTAAATGGAATGTCAAACTAAAAACAAAGCTAACAACCTCATTTATTGGGTTATATATATATATATATATATATATATATATATATATATATATATATATATATATATAATATTATATGTCCTTAAAGATTAGAATCTTTAGATTGTAGTAAATATCTCGGTTTTAGTGTAGCTTTAAAATCCACAATGTTACGACTACTTAACCTCTTAAGCCTCGCCCCCTAATTGTCAAATTCTGCCTAAAAAAACATACCCAAAGTTAAACTATTGTTACACTGGACCTGAGGCAAGTACAAACATATGGTTGATATTTTTTTAAAGAAAAGACCTTGACATTTTTGGATATGTAAAATTCATTTCAAACAAATATACACAGTGAATATGGCACAGGATGAAATAAAGAAAATGCATAATTATTTTCTGTTTGTATTTTTCTTTATCCTCTTTGAAAGAACCCTACAAAGCTATATATTAAGATAGGATACTGGATCCAATTCAAATCAGGTTGTTAAGGGGCTGGCCACATAAGTCTAACATTTTAGATTGATTGAGTGAACAGCCAATGAGCTATAGCTATGTTTGTAAAACTATATTTTTAGAAAAAATGCACCTTGATGACGTTTACATCCGGGTCCTG
>JACXGM010035416.1:0-11686 GCA_016801145.1 Umbra pygmaea | reverse complement strand
AAATATTTCAGGAAGCTGCCCTGTATTACGAAGTAAAACATACTGGGGAAGAGCCTTATCTTACTCAGTTGGCTTATCATTTATAGTGTACCAGAGATTTCAGCGCTCGTAGGTTAAATGAGGATAACAGACATACCATGAATGTTAGTCTTATTACCGGTAGTCAGAGATGTGGCCACTTACTGGGCTTTTGGAATCTTTAGTCTGAGCTAAAAAGATTAGCCCTCCAAATCGCTGTTTGTAGCACAATTCAAACACTGCCTTTCTCCAGAATTCAGGTGGCATTGAAAGATATTGCATTTATCAGAAGGAAACAGATTCATTTCAGACTAACTTTGTTGTGTTACATGTGGCATTGATAGTGAGGACTGCAGAATACCCAAGACTATCTCAAGGACTCTTCACACTATTATTTTACATAATTATTAGAACTTGACCGATATGGGATTTTGGTATCTGATAACAATTCTGTTTTTTTGTGATAACCCTGATAGTGATATATCTGCCAATGTTTTACTTTTTATCATATCTTTAATGAAAAAATACCCTTTTCTGCATGAACTTTGCTAAATACTGACTATGCCTTCACTATCCTTACTTAATATTGATTCCATATAATCGTTAGAACGTCTGGGTTCTAAAGAATGTAAAAATAGGCGCTAAATCGGTCCCGCTTGGTATTTTGTTTCTATCGCTAAGGTGTCTAGGTTCGTATTTTCTCTTTTGTTCATCTGTGTCTAGAGGTTGTCACTGTACAACTCTGGTTTTATTGACAGTTCTGGAAATCGTAATTCTTCCACTTTAACGAACCATATGTCACACACTTTGATGGGGATTTCCTGCCTGGCGCTATGTAATAAAATGGCTACCATAGAGGTGAGAAATACCATCAGGTTTCAAGCGAACTGCGGTAAGACAATGTTTCTGCTTAGATTGTGCATATCTTATAAATAATATACTCCACATCCAGACTAAATTGAGGGGTTTAAAAAATAGTTTTGCAGTTACAAATGTTGCGGACGGTAGCTTGTAAGTTTATTTAGTAATTTATAGTTTACATGAATTGCTGTTCATTGCATTGGCAAGCTTTGATATACACTCACCTAGATTTCTTCACTACAAATGTTGTACTGTTGTGCATGATGTCATCTTGTAGAATGCAAACATATAGTCCTATATATCCCTGGAAGGATATCGACCTTATCCCTTCAGTAGAGGATGCCTGGTCTTTCTTGCATTGCGGCGGAAGTCCATTCATTTCAATAGGAAGCAATGCGCACCGCTGTGGCAAATCTACCGGAACAGGCAAAATGTGGATGCGGTGCGGCGGGTGTGTCGCAAGAGTTGAAATAATCCAACTTGTGCGGTGTTTTGCCGTACGGTGCCCGAACCGGAAGTTGAGTTACCTCCAAAAAGAGCTAATATGTTGCTTTCATCTATGGAGATTGCAAGACAAGCTTTGACAGCTCAGTAGGTAGTTTTCGTATTGTCAATGAATACTAAACTGAAAACGGCTCCTGTCAGTCGCCTTGCTGGAGGTGGACAGTTGTATGCAATGTTGCCTACCATCTCGTAGATGCGGAAGATTGATTACGATGTTGATTTTGGTGTACAAGTGTGTCTGGATTACGATGACGTACAGGGATTTTTTGTCGTGTCTCGTGTGAATCCAGCTTAAAGTTTTCGAAAGCCTTATTAATAAACAAATTATCAACCAATACTGAGCAAACAATTAAAAAGAGTGCTTCTTTTGGGTAGTAATTGAAGAAATTCCAACGAGGATCTCTTTAGTGCAGGGGTCATTCAATCACATGAAAACATGAACAAATATTATTTTAGAAGGCCTTTAATAATACGGCTAATGTATAGCAAATAGTAAAATACACACCTACACAAATTAGCAATCATTTCGAATCCCACCACTGCCTTACTGACATGCAATCCAGTTTCCGAGTCGGTCGTGGGTGCACCTCAGCCACACTCAAGATCTTAAATCATATCATAACCGCTATTGACCAAAGACACTACTGTGCAGCAGTCTTCATTGACCTGGACAAGGCTTTCTGTCAATTACAACATTCTCATTGACTGATTAAAGAACCTGGGTTTTTCTACTGACTGCCTTGCCTGGTTCACAAATTATTTATCCGACAGATTTCAGTGTGTCAAGTCGGAGGGCCTACTCTTCAAACCTCTGGTTGACTCTATGGTGGTTCCTCATGGTTCAATTCTCGGGCGACTCTATTTTCTGTGTATATCAATAATGTTGCTCTTGCTGCAGGTGACTTTATGATTCACCTGTATGCAGATGACACCATTCTTTATAGGTCTGGCCCGACATTGGACACTATGTTAAAAACCTTCAGGAAAGCTTTAATAACATACAACACTCCTTCCACTGCCTCCAATTACTTCTACATTCAAGTAAATCTAAATGTATGCTCTTCAACTGATCACACACTGCACCTACCTGCCCACCAAACATCACCACACTTGACAGGTCTGTGCTGGAATATGTAGACCACTACAAATACAATACCTAGGTGTCTGGTTAGACTCTTCACTCTCTTTCCAGACCCACATCAACCAGCTCCAATACCAAATTAAGTCCAGGATTGGCTTCCTATTCTGTATTAAAGCCTCCTTCACTTTTCCAGCCAAACTCGCCCTCGTGAAAATGACTATCCTACCAATACTAGACTTCGGTGATGTAATTTCCAGATCCGCATCAAACTCTCTCCTTCAAAAATTAGATGTTGTGTACCACAACGCCATCCATACTACTTGTACAAATAATTGTCTGATCTGAAGACTTGCACACTGTATTATTTATTATTTACTATTTTTACTGTTGCTACTATTTTTATTGTGCATTTCTTGTCTTGTAATTACATGTTCTCTGTACCTCTATGCTTTTATCTTGGCCATGTCGCCATCTCAAATGAGAAACTGTTCTCAACGTGCCCACCCGGTTAAATAAAATAAAAATAAATAAATCAATAAATATTGACCTTCAGAACAAATAAAATGTAAATAATATCAGTTTCATATTGGTTTTGTAAAACATCGGAGGCTCTGCTAATTATTTTAATTTCTGGTTGACTGTAGCATATCTACACTGGAGGAATTCGGCATTTAATTATTGACATAGCCTTGTGTCATACATGTTAGGAATATATTTCTGGAAAATGCACTACAAATTCATCACTGTCAATGTTTGCTGTTGATAGGTATGTGTTTTGGTCAAATTAAAATGTGTGTTTTATTCTGTAAACTACTGACAACATTTCTCACAAATTCCAAATAAAAGATTTTCATTCAGAGCATTTATTTGCAAAAAATTACAACTGGTCAAAGTTACAAAATAAGATGCGGTGTTGTCAGACCTCAAATAACGTGAGAAAATAAGTTCATATTCATTTTTAAACAACACAATACTGATGTGTTAACTTAGGAAGAGTTCAGAATTTAGTATTTGGTGGAATAATAATAATAATAATAATAATTTGCATTCATGCATCTTGGCATGCTTCCAGTCATTCACATTAATGTTGGGTGACTGTATGACAATCACAAAAATTCAAGCAGCTCAGCTTTCTTTGATTGCTTGTGACCATCCATCTTCCGCTTGATCACGTTCCAGAGGTTTTCAATGGAGTTGATTTCAGAAACATTTGCAGGGGTCTCTTACATTTTTTCCAGAGCTGTATACAGTAGGTATTGTATATCACCAATGTTATGTGTTTTAGGATTAATGTGGTTATGACGGTGATATAAGGTACACTGGGGCCAAATGTTTGTATTAATCCAGAAATATTCATGTCATTTGACAGACAGTGATACCTTAATTGCCAAGGTCGTATTACCTTGATAAGATATTATTGTCAAAACATGTTTAATTAAAGATGATATAAAATACTTGCCGTTGTAATCTGAATCAGTAATTTGCAACGTTGGTAATATCTTGAAAATGTCTTTGAATCAATTTACTGCTACATTGGTAAATGAAAAACATGAACAGTTATGGGTTATTCCAAACATTTGGTCCCCAGTGTAATTATTCGTATACGATGGCAAAGCCAATTTTTTAGCAGCCATTATTTCAGTGTCCTAATGATGAAGTCTTTTAGTTTATTTGTAATTAATCATGTTTTGATAATAATTTCTCATCAACGTTATGCTAAGAAATTATCATCATAAAGGGTATCAATTTCTATCAAAACACATGTAAATTCCTGGATTATTACAAACGGAGTATTTTATGGCATATTTGTGTTTGTGTTAATGTTTGCTTTTCTTCATTATACAGCTCGTCACATGACATCAAGACAGGACTGAAGATAGCAGTGAAGAAATTATCAAGACCGTTCCAGTCCGTCATTCACGCTAAAAGGACTTACAGAGAACTACGGCTCCTCAAACACATGAAACATGAAAATGTAAGTTAACAATTACACACACAACACAGACAGATCTTCCTTTTTAATAATCGTGAAGGAAAAAAGTAAGGTGACATGGTAAGGTAGAAAATCGGACTTATCTATCATATATCCCGGGCAGCGCTGGGCCAATTTGCACTGGCAAAGAACCCATACTGACAGCACTTCAGATATGCAAATAACAGAGCTACGTTTTGAAATCACCCAGAATTCTCCTTTAAGGGAATTTTGCAGCAGTAGGAAATCAGCCTGGAGATACGCAAATGCCTGCGTGAGGGATGGGGCAGCAGCGTACATGACTGTCATCAGCATAAAAATAAAATGTACAGTTTCTCACAGAGTTACGAATACACACTTAAAAAAGAATCCAGAAAGGGTTCTTTAGTATACCCCATATGGGATAGTTTTATGATTCCCAGAAGAAACATTAAGAACCCTCTTTGAGTTCTGGCAAACATTAAAATTATTCTCCCATGGGGACAACTGCAGAACAATTCTTTGGTAGTTTTTTTTTGGTAGTTTTTTGAGAGTGTATCATTTACATGGAGTTAAAACCAAAATATCCACTACAATGGTCTGTGTTCTATCACTAAAGTCATTTTAAAAGCAGGGCTCTTCAGCAAATCTCAGTGATGTCAGTATATTTTAGTGCTCATTACCAATTAAGGAGGCCTCCATTCTTTCTCAGTGATAAGAAATACCCCCCATCCCTTCCAAAAAAAGTTGAAATTGTGTTGTCCTATAGTGTACTGACAAAGATCCATCTGTAATAGATTGAAATTGTGTTGTCCTATAGTGTACTGACAAAGATCCATCTGTCAAGTTTGCCAAATAGTGTTTTATGTGTCTGAAATAAATCAGCCGTATGTTTCTGAACAAGCACACAGACTATTGTAAACGGCATATACTTAAAGGTATAGTCATCCATGTCTGTCAGTATCTACTCTTGATTCTAGGATTTTCATTTGGCATTTGTTCATGGTGTCTGACCAACTAGTCAAGATAGCAGTCCGAGGCAGATGCATTTGAAAAGAAGAATAGAGCATTACCAGGGATGTTTACCATTGTCTGGTGAGGTTTATGGGTCGCAAACGTCAGGCGATCATTGTATGCAAAAGATATGATACTAAGTAAAAAAAACATGACTTTATTGAACATAGTGTTAATACATCATAATTTGGTAAACCTAAAATAAAGGGAATATGGACATAAAGTGCTGCCTTTTGTAATGTTTCAAACCAGAGGAATACTGAAAAAACATGTCACATTGCAAATCATTTTATTTAAATTAGTCCAATAGAAATTCAGTTTGACAAAACATTTCGCAACAATTAAACATTTCACAACAGTGAAAACAGGAATGAACACACCCCTGGTTATGACAGATTTGCTTGTTTTGCAATGCCTTGCTTGTGGTGTGAAGTGTGAAGATGTACATTGCTCGGCATTAACCTGTATCGCTTGAGGATTCATGAACTGGGTCAGTGGTGATGTAGCTGAATATGCTAGGTCAACACTTTTGTGTCGCAGTCAACTTTATGTAGATCACACTTAGTGTCCTTAAACTAGGATACATTATTGTTTTTTTATGTGATTTCTTTTACATACTTAATTAAATTTCCACATATAAACTCCATTCATTCCTGGTTGTGTGCTTCTTTGATCTCTGTATGTCTTTTTGCCTTGTTGATGCATGTGTTGTCTACGTGCTTTATCACATTATTTATATATATATACTGTATATTTTATTATTTTCAGCATTATTGGTGCCCTGCTTCTCTCGTGCCAGTTGGGTAAATACATTTGAAAGAATATTTAAAAAGTCTGGACTGGGCTAAATGGATACAAAGTGTACCCATAAAGCCCATGGTTATTCCAAATAAGTTAATTTCCAGTTGAAATGTTAAAATCCATTATTATTACCTGAATTGTTACAAAAAGGATTCTTGAAAATGTACAGAAATGCAATGGAGATTGTGGACACATAAACCTTAAACACTAAACCTGCAATTATAACAGTTTAATGGTCATCAAAACCTGTTACTGCCATAATAATCCTTTGGTGTATTGAGAAGGTGCAGAGACATGCATAGGAAAGATTGAAAATCAAAAGAGATGTATTACTTTTAACATTTATACAAATGAAATCTGCCTCAAGAGGCAAAACGAGACAAGCAATAATATTTCACACTAAAACATGATCTGACAAGTAAAAATACCTCACAGAAACACACTTCACAAGACTTAAATACACTAATAATTAGAAGTGGTTGCAGCTAAGGCTGGATAATTGAATTAATTAGTAAAATATATTGGTAAAATAAAACATGATAAAGTCAGCTGATCAAAGAAGCAGGAAACCAGATAATAAACAACACACACAGGCACTAAACTGACATCCCACATAGGGGAGAAACTCAAACACACAGACACACACACAATGGAATCTGTGCAGCCATCGATAGGGAGACTGTTACAGTTGCAAATGAACCATTTAAAATTATATCAACATTTTTATGGAAAATTTACTTCACTTAAGGCATGATCTCTCAGTTACATAGTATATGTTTAACTAACAAGCATTGTTCAGCTGTAAACAAACTACAAGCATACAATTAACCCACCAGTTTGGCTGTACTAACCTGCTTTACTTAACAATGAATTCAAGATGAATGATTTCTCCCTTCGCCTACATAAAAAAGAACCGCCACACTGCTCTAAACAGGGACCTTTATTAAATGCCTGACCTCTATGACGAGATGCTTCGATTTTCAAAGATTTGGTAACATTGTACCAGTGATTTTTGATAGTGAGTTAGTGAGATAAACACTTGAGCTTTCGTGCCTAACACAAAGTTTTATAAAATTAATGAATACATCTACTTACATTTTCTGTAAGTCTAAACAGTGTTTGCAATGTGACATTACATTTCAAAGGAAAAAACTTTGTTTCAATCAGGGATGCTATTGATTAATCGACAATCAATTAATTGATCGTTAAGAATTTAATCGATACAATCAAGATCAGAAAAACAAACAACGGGTTGTTTCCCAGTATATTCTAGCAATGAGTAGAATTGTATATTTTCTATGAAGCGCCACTAGGGGGCACAAACTCTGGTTCTGCGGAGAGCAGCATCAGCATTGAGTCTGCTAACGTAGTGCTGCTGGCATTAATGTTACGACAGAAGCTGGCAGCCAGCTACGTGTCCATGATCCAACCGCTTTGCAAGCCCAAAAGACGGATGTTTTGTCACAGCAACAAATATCCATGGCATGTGCTATATCAGCCCCTCAAGATGACATTGGCAAACTCAAACATGCATCCGATTCTGTCAAACTAAAACCATTACAGTCTAGATTTGAAGCTAAGCAGGTCCTGGTCAGTCCCTGGATAGGACACTAGATAAAATACAGAATTTTGATAGCTAGGAAGGTTCTGTAATACAGCCTTGTAAACAAACATCAACCAATGTCTGTGCCTTCTAAAAGTCAAGGATTCCCAGCCAACTGAAATGTACCCAATGATGTGAGGGATATTTGCTCCTGTAATAAAGTGCAATACTGCATGATCTACTGCATCCAAATGTTTCAAGGCTGAAGCCTTACCCATGCATATATACTTCATCACCATTCTCTAAAACTGACGTTAAATCTTAGTGCTCCATTTATTTACTGTAGGTTATCGTCTTCTGGTGGGATGTTAAACAGGTGTCCACACTCTCTCTGGTCAATAAAGATACTATTACATAGTAAGAGTACAGGTTAACACCGGTGTCCTACCCAAATTCTCAGTCTGTCCCTCATGGCAACCTAAATTTCACGTGACATTTTCTCATTCTGTTTACCTGGACAAATAATGGTAAATTAAAAAATGTTTAGTACAAAGTAACAAAATTAGCTGAACAGAAACAGTGGTGGAAATACAGAATATCTCTTTATTTTACTGAGCCATTTTAAAAGAAAAAGTATTGGCGATAACTGCAGTTTATACTGAAAACCATATTGATCATGATAAAAATATATTTATTTTAATTTACACTTTGTTCCAGATAGGCCTAAAGGGGAGTATTGGATAAAAATGACCCGTCTGAAATTAAAATGCTAGTTCCAATGAATGATCATCGAAGCCTGTTGCACTTCATGTTTTCATTGCAACTCTATAATCTGGGACTTGTTTAGACCTCCTACACAAGGTGGGTGCAATTAATGATAAGGTAGAAAAAAGGGTCCACAGGAACAGGTTTGAAGAACTATGGTAAGCTAGGTAGCTTATTTGTTAATTGTAAAATGTCATGGTAGGTCATAAAACCATTTTTTTTCAGTTTAACAAAATATTATTCAACAATCATGAATAGAAACATACACAAAGAGAATAAAAATGTTACATACACAAACAAATCACTAAAGAATAAGAAATGTGTTTATCTGGTGGTATTATTCTGAAACTTGACTGGCTGAAAGTAGTAGCACTTGGACATTTGTATTACACGTCTGATTGGCGTAAAATAAAAATGTACATAGATGTAACAAGCATATACACTAGCGTTCAAAAGTGTGGTATCACACAGAAATGTGGAGGTTTTTGATTTCATTAAGTTAAAGAAATGCATATCCATGTTGCAAATATCTATCATTGTTGGCTGATTTATAATTAATTATTCAAATACAATGGCAAAGCCACTTTTCAGCCGCCATTTTTTCCAGTGACCTAATGATGAAATATTTTAGCTCATCTGTAATTAATCATGTTTGATGAAAATTTCTTATTTTTGGTGAATCTCATCTAATCTTCAACCATTTATCTGGGGTTGAGTTGCAGGAACAGAAGCTCTTGTTGTGGGGTCCCCTACAAGAGCTTCTGTCCCTACAAGGGACAGAAGCTCTTGTAGGGGACCCCAAACTTCTCTGGCTACATTAACCAGCTCTGACCGGGGGATCCTGAGGCGTTCCCAGGCCAGTGTGGAGATATAATCTCTTCACTTAGTCCTGGGTCTTCCCCGATCCCTCCTCCCAGCTGGACGTGGAAAACCTCCCTGTGGAGACGCCCAGGGGACATCCTTAAGAGATGCCCGAACCCTCTCAACTGGCTCCTTTCTGCACAAAGGAGCAGCGGCTCTTCTCCAAGTTCCTCTTGGATGACTGAGCTTCTCAGCCTATCCCTAAAGGATAGGAGAGAACCCATTTCGGCCACTTGTACAGCCGATCTCGTTCTTTCAGTCATGACCCAGCCTTCATGACTATAGGTGAGGGTAGGAACGAAGATTGACCAGTAGACCGACAGCTTTGCCTACTGGCTCAGCTCTCTTTTCATCACAATGGTGTGGTAAAGTGAATGCAACACCACCCCAGCTGCTCCGATTCTCTGGCCAATCTCATGCGCCATTGTCCCCTCACTCCCAAACAAGACCCCAGGTACTTAAACTCCTTCACTTGGGGTAAGGACTCATTCCCTACCTGGAGTAGGCACTCCACCGGTTTCCTGGTGAAAACTCTGGTCTCAGATTTAGAGGTACTAATCCTCATCCCAGCTGCTTCACACTCAGCTGAGAACCGATCCAGTGAGTGCTGAAGGTCACTGACCGATAATGCCAGGACCACGTAATCTGCAAAAAGCAGTGATGAGATCCTTAGCCCACCGAAATCTGCAACCCCTCCCCACCATGAGTAAGCCTCAATAGTCTGTCCATGAATATCACAAACAGGATTGGTCCTGGATGGCCCTGAGCAGAGGCCTCCTCACCCCATACATATGAAAGTCGAATTCAGGAGTTCCTCAAAATCCACCGCTCGATTACCTCCCCAGTTGAGGTCAACAGTGTCCCATTCTTACTGTACATAGCTTGAATGGTTCCCTGTTTCCCCCTTCTTAGGGTGCTGAACGGTTTTCCAGAAGCACCTTGATGCCAACCGAAAGTCCTCCATAGCCTCTCCAAACTTCTCCCACACCCGCTGCTTTGCCTCTGACATGGAAAAGGCTGCAGCCCTTCGGGCCCGTCTGTGCCCTGCGAATGCCTCCGGGGTCCCCTGGGATAACATATCTCTGAAGGACTCCTTCTTCAGTCGGACAACTTCCCTGACCACTGTTGTCCACCACAGTGTTCGAGGGTTACCACCCCTTGAGGCACCTAAGACATTGAGAACACAGCCTACCACCGCAGCTTCAGCAATGGAAGTTTTGAACATTGCCCACTTGGGTTCAATGGCCCCAACCCCCACAGGGATACCAGAAAAGCTCAACCGGAGGTGTGTGTTGAAGATCGTTCGGACAGGAGCCTCTTCCAGTACCTTCCCAGTTTACCTCCCATTTACACCTTTCCAGCGATCTCCATCTTTGCCCATGTGGGCCTTAAAGTCTCCCAGCCGAACAATAGAGTCCCCTACTGGAGCCTCATGCGGGACTCCATTCAGGGTCTCCATGAAGGCCGAATTCTCCAAACCGAGTATGCACTGAACAACGGTCAGAGTCCCCCCCACCCTTAAGCATAAGGAGGCAACCCTCTTGTCCACTGTGGTAAACTATAACACAGCGGTGCTCAACTGGGTGTTTGTGAGTATCCCCACACCTGCCCGGTGCCTCTCTCCTTGGGTAACTCCAGAGAAAAATAGGGTCCAACCCCTAACCAGAAGTACAGTTCCAGAACCAAGGTTGTGCGTAGAGGTAAGCTCCACCAGATCTAACTGGTAGCGCTCCACTTCCTGCACCTTCCCAGAGAAAGCCTCTGCCACCCGTGTCTGGTCCGTCAAGGCCCCTGACATTCACCGCCACCCGCGTGACAGTGCACCTGACCCCTGTGGTTCTTCCTGTGAGTGATGGGCCCACAGGATGGAGAGGAGAGATGCCACGTGACTCTTTCGGGCTGTGTTCTTCCGGCCTCTGGGGCAAACCCGGCAACCAGCCACTCGCCAACGAGCCCGCCATCTTGCTCTTACTCGATTTTCAATGCGGTCTTTTTGAACCATTCTTACTCTGGCCCCTCACCTATGACCACTCTGCCATGGGAAACCCTACCGAGAGCACAAGACTCCAGACAACACAGCCCTCATTCTGATTCCAAGATGGCGTAGGGTGCAAGTTGTGTTTTCGTCCAGTCCTGTGTATATAGCCCCTTTTTGTCTTCTCATCTTTATCCTTTTCTTTCTAATTTAATCTTTCTTTACAATCGCTCCTTCCTAATTCATCACCGATACTTTCTGGTGAACCACACCACCCACCGGAACTTTTTTCTGCAGTTATCTACCCATCTG
>JACXGM010035415.1:0-11686 GCA_016801145.1 Umbra pygmaea | reverse complement strand
ATTTTCCTGTAAGAAGCAAGCTTAGAAGAACAAAGGTGAAAGAACTGAAATCTCTAAACTGGTGAACAGTCACTTTTTAGTCGCCCAAGCCTAAAAGCAAAGGCATCCACAGAGGCATCATTACGGTTGAGTCACACCATCATAAACTGGCTCTAGTAATCTGTTGTGTTGTAGATGTTTTGAGTTCAGTGTTAAAATTGAATTTCAACAATCAACATTCATTAACGTTTATCTCCTTAATTACATTAAGAATTCCACATAGAGATACATGTAGTAGTAGCAATAAGCATTTGAAGTTTTTTTTGTTGAATAAACAATTTTTAAGTTGGTAGATCTCATTAAGTTGAACATTTTAAAAGTAGATCATCATGCAAAAAAGTGTGGGCACCCCTGACCTAGATGAACCTATGGTTGTGACCATATAAAGGATATAGATGTGAGTGTGAGGTCCACGTGGCATAGTGCGCAAAGTCACTGCATTGCAGGACAAACTATGTCACGGTAGTAAATGGTTCAAGCCTATGGCTTCTCTGACTATGCCCGGAAGCCCCAGCATGAGACAGCGGAAATTGGCAAAACCCAGGATATGGGATAGACAAGTCGGATTATCTACCTTCCTAGGTCGCCCTCCAGCAACTCATGTGCAGTATAGTTGGTGAACGAAATAATCCCATGTATGAGCTGAACAAAGGCTTCCTTGTAGGACCAGCAGTATGTTAAGAATCTGATGGCAATACAACATGTAGTTGGATGAACCATGTGAGCGCCTTGAACCATGTGAACGCCTTTCTGTTGCAGAGTTGTGACAAAGCGGGGGGATATGTGGAAATTGGACAAGACCAATTGGGAGGGAAGTGAATTGGGGTATTAGTAATGTTATATAACACCCTAATACCTCTAGATAAATCTGACATTTTAATTTTAATCATTTAGCTGATTCTCTTAACCGGAGCGACTTACAGCAAGTACAGCTGTATGAAATATGGCCCACTCAGGAATCGAACCGGGAACTTTACAATTAAAAGTTATGAAAGTCTGATGAAAATTAGGGCTGAACAATTAATTACTTCAAATCAAAATTGCAATTTTAGACAATGCGATTAGGAAATTGCAAATGGCGGTTTTAATTGTCATGTCAATGGTTTTACAAATTCATGCAGTCCTCCTTGTTATAAAGTCAAGTTAACCAATCAGAAATGGCCCAAGGTGGTTGCGTGTATGTAGGCCCACCAACAAACATGAAAACCAATAAAAACATTACATTTGTGATGTGGGAAAATGTAATCTGCTGAGTTGGATTTCAGTATAGAACAAAAGCAGCACTTTGTGTAGCAGTAATTTGGATTTGAGACCACAGATGTGCATCAACATAAGTTAGTGTGCAAGGTAGGCTTGAAAAATTTAGACATTAACATTTTATTTGACACATGAATTGCATCTGCTTGTCACTTATATAATCTGTCATTATGACGCCGTTCTTAAGGTTATTGCGCTCATTGTACCTGCATGCGCGAAAAAAAACGAGTGCGCTATCAACCAATCAATCTAATCATGGAGAAAAGTGAAGCATCTCTTCAAAGGGACGTCACACTTCAAAGTCAGACTAGGCTTTTCATTGGATAGCTAAACTCAGCTGTGGCTAGTAGGTTATCTTGTGTAGATGACAAAAACAGACGAGAGAAAGTAAAATTGTGCAAACAAGACGTCTTTGTTACGATATATGCCAGCAAAGCAAATGCACTACAAACAAGTTGTGCGGAGTTGTAGCATGAGTTGCTTCCCCAAAAAAGCAGCCAAAGTAGGTCCTGCAATTGTATTACTATGTTCTACATAGTTTTGAGAGTAAACAGCGTTCAGATGATAGTGCTACCCCTAGGAAAGTTGTTATGATCGTATACAGCACATATTAGGTTTGCATTCTAATGCACATTTGTGTTTATTAATTATATACATATATTATTATAATAAGTAAATGTTAAACTGTAGTTTGACAAAATTAATTGCAAATCAAATTGCAATATCTGTCAGAAAAAAATCTGAATGAGAGGTTTTCCCCAAAGCGTTCCGCCCTAATGAAATGCTAGTTGTTCAAGCCTGTCGAACCTACTGTGATTTGAACCGTGATGTCATTGGTTCATTACAGGCAATGCCGAGGCAGATAACAGAGACGATCTAGCAGCAAAAAGAGGGCTAAAGAGGAAAGCTTTGGATCAAGGTTTGAAAACACACCCCGCCTCAACACATTTTTTACATCACGTGATTGTCCAATGTCTATGTTTGAAATGCACATGCAGCCAAATCTGAGTAACAGACCAGGCTAACGATGGACGGTGTGACTGAACCAGTCCTGTGACTTCTCCAAATGATTCCTAATCTAATCATGGGAGGGAGGGTCATTGTGTGACAATCAGGAAATTGCTAAAAAATAACAAAATTAGACCTTTTACCGATTAGTCCTAACCATGCAAATTGTATGCAAAATGTATGCAGTTAAAAAAAAAGAATTAGTTCTTTAATCTCTGCTACATTGATTCCTTGTTTTCTTCAGACACCTGTAGATCTGTAAAGAGGCATGACACTGGGGGCAGCTTTGCTGAAAGTATTGACATCCATTGCAAAGAGGAGGAGGATCAATACATTCCTATTATAGAGATCAACTCAATCTGCTCTATGGCAGCCTCTGTCTCCTTCCGCCAAAAACAGGTAGGCCACATAAGTGACTGGAGGTTGAGTCAAAATAAAGCTGTTGAGTTAAGCCTGCACTGGAGAAATGTGATTTCAAGGACATCCTGTGAGCTCCAAAGGAAACAAACTATAACATTTCCAATTCAAATATAGACAACTGGGGCATGTGACATCACATAACCATGTTATGAGACATTGCACACTTCATAATAATGCCATGATGTTGCGTGTAATAACTATGTGCCTTCAGTCATACCTACCATTCTGTTACATGTCAAAAACCAAATGATTATAATGTTATGGAATTAATTTGAATATACTATTGTGTCTGTGGCACAGTAAAGTGTGGTAACATTAAATGCATTTGTCAGCAGACTAGAACACCAACTATTTTCTGTGTTCTTTTCTAAACTGATACAGTGGAAATTGTCATGAGTGTACAGGTCATGTTGAGTTCCCAAGTTTGGCCTTGAAATCTCAATAGTCTCTTATTTATCTGCCCAAGGGGGGTATTTGATGGACCAACAATGTGTGGGCCCAGAGGTGGGCCTTATTCCTGCTGCAATTTGTAAAACAATGACTACCTACGACAATCATATGCCAGCTGTTTACAATTGCTCCATCCAATCACTGCATGTCTGAGGTGTTTTGTGTAGGCATTGGTTTTCGATTGTAAGGTGGTTGAGTCACTTCAGCGGTAACCTCTTTGGTCAGCATGTTCTATGGCAAGCCACAACACACCCAAAGACAACAACTCTCCAAGCAGAGTTTGCTTATTTTAATGATTTAAAATATGCTAGCAGTGCACTGAAATTCTGAATGCAAAACACGAAATAAGAATTCACATCAAACTACCAAAAATCACACCAGTGGCTGACATCAGATGCCTCAGTGTTTAGGGAGTCTGACACGGAAGGTTTCCGGTTCGATTCCCAACTATAACAAATGGTGTTGTGTCCTTAAGTAAGGCATGTTGCTGCTTCCTCCAGAGGGATGATCTTGTACTGCTAAATTACTAAAATGTACATGTGTTTAAAACCACTACCTCTCGCACGGTCCACGGGTGGCAGCACGAAAACTCTATTTATGCGATCTAACTCTCATTGATCTAGACTACATTAACATGTGAACAGCTATGCTTCCACATGCCAAGTAAAAACAGTCCTTGCATCCTATCCGTGACACGCAACGTAACACATGCGCGCGCAGCCAATTCTGAAAGTACAGTGAGACCAAGTCTGCCAAATTGTATGGGCCATAGTAAAACAAATAAACTAGTGACAAACTCGAACACAAATCTGGAATGCTAATTTAATAAAATATTATGATCAATCAACTTGACGAAAGAGAGTTGGAACTTCTTAATTGCAGACTTGTTAAAAATACGTGATACTTTTGCAAGATCTGAACTTACCGGTGTTGTAACGCTACAAGTCCCAGCGTCAACACCTGGGCAACTTCTAGTTGTGTTGGCCATTCTCCTGCTGCAACACACCCGAAAACTCCACACTCTTCTCCGATACCAGATTCTTCGAACTCACTCATTCTTCAGTCCCACCGCTCTTGTGTTGTCTCCTCCGCTGCGTGTACATCCACGGTCATACACGGACCACGTGTTGACAATAGTGATGGGCGATTCATGAACGAACGAATCTTTTGAAAGACCGGTACGTACGATTCATAGTGGATCGTTCGTTTCCTTCTTTTTGCGCAGGCGCATTACTTCTACGATCCAGTATGATTTCGTTCTTGGATTTGCGCATGCTTGCTCATTACCGTAGAGAGTGACTGAAGACCTCTTGTAGTCATTGCTGAAGACATAACTACGTTAGTCCGACCAAATGTTACTGATTTGACAAATGCACCTTTTTATCATAGCGTACATGAACTGTAGATCCTATTATTGCAATATGTACAAAATAAATATTTCAAGCTTGTTATTCTTAAGAAGACATATGACGCAGGATATTTAAATTAACGGGTTTACACAAGGTATTGCTTAGCCACTGAACATCTTCGTTATAATCAATTGATTATTTACTATACAGTAGGCTGTTTTGCCTATGCGCACTGCCTCAAATGAACAAACGTTTGAATAATATATATACCCCAGCTTGCGGGATGAACTTCTGCCAGACATTGTATGAGATTAGTTCATTGCCTTAAAGGTTTTAGGATTTGTGCAGGTGCATTACTTCTATAAACCAGTATTTGGTTAATTAATTTCGTTCTTTCCTTCTTTTTTGCAAAGTCTTATTATTTTTATGATCCAGAGTCTTATTATTTCTATGATCCATGCCTAATCATTATAGCTACTAATTATATTAGTTCACTGTCAACTTTCCTGGTAAAAATTTCGATCAGAATGACCGAGATTTAGAGATAAGAGTCAGTAAAAATGATCCATCTTCCCATCTTTAGTTGACAACAGGGCTCATAGATGGAGCAGTATACGCACCACCTAATCAACAAGTATTTACTAGGCAAAACACGACCACCTAAACTCATTCATATCCATAGCATCACCCACTCTCAACCTGCGCCCGATATATCTCCCTAGTCAAAAACAAAAGCCCGTACCATTTGGCCACTCTCCTTCCAATTATCCGCTGCTAATGATTGGAACATTTTACAAAAATCCCTGAAACTCGAGTCCAATTTTAAAACATTATAGCCTACTTTCAAATCTACAGACTTACCGTTGCACACGTTGACTATACCCCATCTATTGCCTGTTTATCCCCTAGCGCACTCAACAAAGACTTTAACGCATCTTGTATATTCAACTGCACAGCTGTCTTTGTATAATTTGCACATAATTAATAACCATTTTCAGCATGTTCATCACGTTACATATAGTCCTAGTGTTACTTCTCTAGTACTGCCACTTTTACATTCCAAATAATCTACCTCTCTTTTTTTAGAAGATATTTGCACTGAATGTACAGTATTTTTTATTCGAATCGAATACCGTATATGTAACTGTAAACTTTAATGTTTGTACTCTGTGCGTAACTTCATGTCGCCGGCACCTTCCGCCTTATCTTGACAGGTCACGATTGCAAATTAGATGTTCTCAATCGATTAACCTGGTTAAATAACGGTGAAATAAAAATAAAAAAGCAGACGGGCTCAACTTATCACACTGCTCAAAATGGAGACGCTGAAATGTATTGATTTCACAGCCTGTATATCTTTTGTGAGAAATTGCAAAAGTAGTAGTTTACAAAAAATATTAATTTAATTGCTAACTACAAATATCAGTGTTCAATAAATGAAACAACTTCCAATGTTTTTGATAATAACGCAGCGATATAAATTTTATAGAGCTGAATAAAAAAGCGGTAAAATGTATCTCGTCTGGCGGATATGTACCAGCAGAAAAAAAATATTTCCCCCACGTGGGGAGGTCTACACGCCTCAGATTGGTTGTTCTTAAATAAATGCCGCGTTTTGATTGGTTTCTGTGGGTTGGGACATTCTGTCTTGTCGTCTACCCTACACACTCCTCTTTCTCTCTTGAGTTCTCCACGAGTTGCAGGTATGTTTGAAAGTGAAGTGTATACAACATTTTGTTCTACATTTACCACACTGTTGGTTTAATCTAAGTTTACCTGCTTTTTTTGGCAGGGTTGCACATCATCTTCCAACATGGCGTCTAAATCAGGTATTTTATACTATATTTATTTTACTAGGCAATATTTATATGTTGACGATACTTTAGGACTAAAACGTGCGATTACTGGATTTGGTTGTAACTCACTATTTTTCTACATTACTTTGTTGAAGAGCTGAAACTAGGAGATAAACTAAATGAGGGAAAGACCAAGCAGATCTTCGAACTTGCGGATGAGCCAGGCCATGTTTTGGTGCAGTCCAAGGATCAAATCACTGCAGGGAACGCAGTGAGGAAGGACCAGATGGAGGGCAAAGCCGCGATAGCAAACAGAACCACGAGCTGTGTTTTCAAGCTGCTACAAGAGTCAGGTGATTTATTAAACTTACTATTATTATTAACGTTGTTTATATGCTGGATGTATGTGTGCATGTGACAACTGTGCCCTGAGTCATACTCTGCTTTCACAAAACTAACCCATTACATGTATAGTGTTAAGGAATACATTGTAAGGCTTCTTGGTAGTGTACCATTTCTGTCTGAGGCACAGTAAAGTGTGGCAACTAGTGATGGGCTTTCTGAATCACTAAAGTGAATTGAATCGTTCAGTTCTTTTAGGAATGTTCTTTTGACTCATTTAATCATTATTTTTGTTCTCTTGCTTAATTCTATCTCAGGATGATACCACATTGGTTTTACAATAGCGCTGAGTTAAATATTTCCAGCACACATTAAACAAATTAACCATTGTTTTTTCCAACAATTTGCAAATGATTTGGTCTTCATGAAGTAATGTATGTTGTTGTCCTAAGTTATGCCCATTTACCTTTTGACTACATTCAATTTTTTGACAGACTCTATGAGCAGTGTTATTACTTGAATCATTTAGTTAGCTTAACATATTACCACATTTATATGAACAGATTTAATATTACTTTAGTTGTAATATGCTATATTCCTTTATTATTATGTTAGGCTACATTCTCTTATTGTATTATTTGGTTAACATATTTCATAACATTTGGTAAAGATGGCTTGTTTTCACCAAGTCTGGGTTTAGAATCTCTTTCTCACTCTGCTACGTGCACAACTGTTTCTGAATAACACATGGAGATTATTTAAGGCTAGTGGGCAGGACATTTCTTTTGCCACAAACAACGAAAGTGTGGGAGGTGTTGAAAGCAACTCTAGACTGGACTCTGTCGGGCCAGTCTGCGTCCATTGCGGTATGGAGGATCTATCCATCTACAAACTTCCTGCTTGGTAGCAAGTTGTACCAGTCTTAGCTCAGAGGTAAACCAATTTATAGTACTGTCCGGGACCTGACGCGGGCTGGTGAGTGGTGTTACAAATAGAGAAATTTCACAGCCAATGTTCTTTGGGTTCTTTACTTGAATTAACACATTTCCTTGAGGATTCTAAGTAAAAATCCCTTATGTACTTATACCATCATTACATTAAAATGGTAATGGTACAATGATTTTAATCCTTTTATTTATTATATTGCAGCAATCACAGGTCTGTCTTTGATAACTGTTGGGAATTTTAGGTGTTGCTTTTGTGTGTAACAAAACACTACAGAGTGTAGGGAAAGATCTATGAATTGCTTTTAACATATTTTTTAAATAACAAGAAATAGGTTTGTTTAGCTTTATAAGCACAGTTCTGAAAGAAGTAGCCTTCTCAACAGTGTAATTGTACACCCCTATTTGCTGCCTTAAAAAAGTCACCCGCTCTTTCTCCCATTAATGAAGCGAGACCAATTCACAAGACTCAACCATGGAAACACAAACCTGACAGACCGTAACAACGCGGAGTGGCGTGCTAAAGGTGTAGTCATTCGAAAACCAGCATTGGTCTCCCATCCAAGAACCAATGAGGCCTGACCCTGCATAGCTTTAGAAGCAAACCAGCAGATGTTTACAGGGCACTCATGTTGAGTCCACAAGTTTGACTTTGAAATCAGTCTATTGAATATCACCATAGGCGTACGTAATGCATGTGATCCCGAAGTTGGGAGGATCACATGCATGAATTTCACAGTTCCGCCAGGTTCTAGATGCGGTTCCATTCCTCTGGAATTGGAACTTTTCACCAGGTTCTTGCAGACTGTCAGTCTTGTATAGAAGCTTGTGCTGGCAGCGCGTGTGTGGGCAGTTTTATCCCTGGTTTCAGTTGGGTAAAATCACTGATTGGTCAGGTAAAAATGTAGACGTGATGTCAAACTACTGATTTGGTGTTGGACTTCTACCGGTGCCATATTTAAAGTACAAAACGTGTAGCTAGTTACGGAAAGTGTAGTCTAATGTATTGCAATAACCTAGTTATAAATAGTTATTAGCAAAAACGAGGAAATGGCTGGGCTGACTTTGGCATTGGAGGATTTGTCTTTGTCCGCGAATCATGTTTTTTTTATTTTGACTGGATTGCTGTAGACGTTTAAAAAGTGAATACAAAGCAAAATAAGAACTTAAGCATCTCAAAGTCAACTGTCCTGCATATTCTTAAACGCACACTTCTGCCTCACGCGCGTGCCCTTTACCATCCCACATTTGTCAAGGTGGTGTTGTGGTGCTGCCAACGTAGCAGCGTTTGTGGGTGGAAATTGGACAAGTACAATTAAGGAAAAAGTAAAAAAATTGTAGTGGATCGGGGCCTCGTTTCCATTTCTGCGGGGAGGACAAATATTTATTTTAGTAACACTACTGAACAACCCATGTTCTGAACATAGTTGTCTTGTTGCAGCAATTTGTAGTGGGCTAAGTGCAGCCCATGTGTCCCTCACAATGCAAGCCAATCTGTGAAAATGCATTCCTTGTGACTCAGACATGCTTCTTTTAATCAAAGAAAATTAGACCCACCCCGGCACAATCTTCTCCCCTTCATCTTAGACAATAGCATCTGACTGGCTGTTACATGGCTTCCTTCACAGCTTTTGATTGTGTGTTGCTGTTGTATCTGATTAGAGAGCTGGGTAAGACATGCTGGTGTTCTCCTCATCCCTCAGGCATTAAGACTGCCTTTGTTAGGCAGCAGTCAGAGACGGCGTTTGTGGCAACCCGCTGTGAGATGATACCAATCGAGTGGGTCTGTCGGAGGGTGGCCACCGGATCCTTCCTCAAGAGGAATCCAGGGGTCAAGGAGGGCTATAGGTTCTCCCCTCTGAAAATGGAGATGTTCTTCAAGGTGTGTGTATTTGATTTGGCCCATTCGTGCCCTGTAGAAAAAGCATTTCGACCCTAATTCCAACCCACTCAGCAAAGTAATTACATGTCTTTTTAACCAAAATAAAAGCTTTATGTTTCTTGCTGTCTTATGCTTAGGAGAATTGGGAAGAGATAGAAAACAACATAGAAAGCCAGGTGCTTCATTCATCAGGTCGGCCACACGTGGCTGTGTTTGTTGCATCAATGTGTGACTTGGTCCTTTGTTTCTGTCACAGGATGATGCCAACAATGACCCTCAGTGGTCAGAGGAACAGCTGCTGGAGAAGAAGTTCTGCCTGGCTGGGCTCACCATCGGCCGCTGTGAGCTGGACATCATGAACCGTAGCACTGTGGCCATCTTTGAGATTCTGGAGAGAGCCTGGTCCACCCAGAACTGCACCCTGGTGGACATGAAGGTACCATGACTCAGCAACAACCTGCAACCTCACGGGATAATCCTAGCCAGGGGTCAAATCATGTTTGTTGATTTTTAATTGAAATACTTGTTTTTTTTGTTGCTGACAGATTGAGTTTGGTGTGAGTGTGAGCACTAAAGAGGTCGTGCTTGCTGACGTGATTGACAATGACTCCTGGAGGCTGTGGCCAGCTGGAGATCGGAGCCAGCAGAAAGACAAACAGGTCCGGTGATCTCCTGCATACACTGCTGCAATATGGCCATAACCTTCCTTTAGAACAACAATGCCATTGGTGCTATTGTTTAACCAGCTGAGATTTAGTGTTACACCATGTGTTTGTTAGCTGTAGTGTTACACCATGTTTGTTAGCTGTAGTTGAAGATGGACTGATACCAGTACTTGGTATCGGGCACGATACTGGGCATAAGTACTTGTGGAAAAGGCTTGAGACTCCAAACCAATACTTCCTCCACATTTAAGAGCGTTATGCTGCGGAACGCTTTACAGATTAACCATAGATGGCCATTGTTGTTTTCTTACAAGTGCCAGAGAGGGAAGAGTAGCCTACTGTACAATGCAGTATGAAGATAGGAAACAGTTATATTGCCCAACAACAATCCCAACGAACTGGAAAGTCTGATACATGTAACTGTTTCAATAGAGATGTAGCTGTATTCGAGCACTATGCATATACTTTTATGTGGATGATAATGACAGTGTACTTACTCAGAGACCAGCTTATAAAGAAAAGCAATTTATATGGGATAATGCTTCCCTGCAATATGAGGTGCTTTGTTGTACACAATCACCGCCTAAAATGCATAATCATTTCCAAAGACCGAACCACGCGTGCCAATTGGAAAACACTGTTGAATCCCGCTCACCAATTAATATCGGCTTCCAGTTTGCTTTGTCCCAAGTGACAGGGCGAGAAGGCTGGAAGTTATTAGGCTAGTGCATACTGCTGCTTCGCATGAATTATTAAACCTTTGGGAAGGAAGGACAAATGTAGGCAGTTTGCAAAACCTCTGGGTGAACAAAATAATAGTTCTGACATACTAACATTAAGAAATATACCTTAAAGGAAATACAACGTAGCCTATTAATGTTTTGTTGAATAAATTACAGTGACAGTACTGTTATAATTGTGTACTGATTATAATAAAATAATCAAATACCTTAACAAAATATAATATGATTACGTCATTATCCCTGTCTTGAGAAATGTCACATGACAGATGAACGTCAACGCCGTTTTGAAATTGCGCACATAGTTTTGAAATTGTAAATCCTGACAATTGCGAAGTTTGAGTATTTAGGAACTAATAGTCAAGTTTATATTATTATTATTATTATTATTATTATTATTATTATTATAAATAGTAGAAGACTAATGTACCCATTAAATAATTTTCACCATGAATTCCAACAAGTTCCTATAGCAAGGTGTCATTATAGCAAGGTGTCATTATAGCAAGGTGTCATTATAGCAAGGTGTCATTATAGCAAAATAAATAAGATGTTTGCAGTAGTTGCATGTCTGTAAATTGACAATTTTACAACTCTGGGCCTGATTTACTAACACTAGCTCAGTTTGCACTGCGTCTGTTTATGCGAGTTCGGTAATTGCGCACGCTATGCTTCCACATTTAGCGTGGTATTTATCAAACCCGATACCCATTACGCAATCAGCGCATACTCCGCCCTCCATTAGCGCGCCTCTAAAAGCGCAAACAATGGCCCCGTATGTATCTATCATGGAT
>JACXGM010035414.1:0-11716 GCA_016801145.1 Umbra pygmaea | reverse complement strand
TTTGGGGGGTCATTTCAGCACTATGGAGAGGAGCATGTTTGGGGGTCATTTCAGCACTATGGAGAGGAGCATGTTTGGGGGGTCATTTCAGCACTACGTACAGGAGCATGTTGGGGGGGTAATTTCAGCAGTATGGAGAGGAGCATGTTGGGGGCTTCATTTCAGCAGTATGGAGAGAAAGTATTGTGTGATTTGTCCCAATTCTTTTCTCCCATCCCAATTGGTCTTGTCATATTCCCATTGACCCTGCCCTGTTGTCATCTCCGCAACTACTTGGAGAGATGCAGGATTGTGTAGGGCACACACATGGTTAATCAAACCACATGTCGATGAACCGGCTGATTCTTTTCACACCGCTCATCCAACACGGAAGCCTTTAGTAAGCTTATGCATGGCATCAACTATACTTCCGCGATTGAAATGACAGGCACCTGATCTGCACATACACAGCGTTCCAAATGATTATGCAAATTGGTATTAAGTCTAAAAAATATTTAAATATTTTGTTTTTCAATCAAACTCATGGATTGTATTGTGTCTCAGGGCTCTTAAGATCACTGAAATCAATCTCAGACTCCTGTGAAAATTAGTTTGCCAGGTGAGCCCTGTCAGGCCTTCTAAGGTCGTTTCCATGTCATCCCTGTTGTCAGTCTCTGATTCCATTATTTGCCAAGTCCCACAGTCACCTGAACGCACCACTCCCTACAGATCCCAATCACCTGAATTCTAGACACATGGACTCCCTTCATCAGTCCTACTTATACTCACCTGTTCCATTGCCTCCTTGCGAGGTATTGTTTGTGAGTTGACATACTAAGCATTCTGGTTTGTGATTTCTGCCCTTGATCTACTTGGTTTTGGATATTGTGCTTCGACCTGATTATTCCTGGATTCTGCCTGTCTGTACCTCTGCCTGATTGTTTGTTCCTTGATTGATAGCATGGATTCTGGACCTGTAACCTGCTTGACTATTCACCTGGATTACGGATCTGTACCTCAGCCATTCTGTCTGTCTACCTGGATTTGGATCAATGCCCGCAAGTACAACCTGTTGCCTATCGGACCTGTACAGTTATCTGACCAGTCTTTTCTATCTGTGTATCGACCCTTGCTAGTCTTCCTGACCACTCTGCCCTTCGGACAAGTGCCTCAGTCTGCCCGCCTGGAATTATTGACCCTGCCTGCCTTGACAACTCTTTAAAGCTACCTTGTCTTTTACATTTTCCTGATTGAAAACCTTGAAACTATTCTGAGTCTCCTAGGCATTACAAGCCCAATTAAAGGAAAGCTACTTAAGAAGGATGTTCATCATTATTAAGCAGGCCACAGGTTTCAACCAATATGGGAAAGATAAAGGATCTCTTCTACAGAATAGCGTAAAAAATGCAATGCCTTGGATAAGGTATGAAAATACTGTAAAAATTCAACAAATGACAATTTTCAGATCTTTACAAACTGTTAAAAAAAAATTTAAACTCTGTATAATAATTTGGAACAGTGCATTTTGAGTTTTTTATTTTTGAAAATAATTACTGTTTTCATTGGGTGGTTTGACTTGAAAATTATACTGACTGTCATTTGCATCAACTATACAGAAAATCACTGTAAAATATCATTTGAATAATAATTTGGAACATGGTGTAAGGAGTTGCTGGAGAGCGACGTGGCAAGGTAGATTATCCAACTCATTTATACCAAATCAAAAAACATGCAGGTTAGGTTCTCCAGTCAGTGCCCTGACGAAGGCACTGGCTTAGATCTGGAGTTGGTTCCCGGGCGCTGTAAATGTCTGCCCACTGCTCCCTTGAGGGATGGATTAAATGCAGAGAATGAATTTCGCTACATGTATGTGTACGTGACAAATAAAGTACCTTTACCTTTAAATCCTTTGCGCTGCCTCATGCTGGGTGTCCGAGTAAAGTCAAAGAAGCCATAGTCAGGCTCGAACCACTGACTATCATGACACAACTTGTCCTGCAATGCAGGTTCTTACCCATTACTCTTTGTGGACCCTGTCCTGTAGGCTTGTACTCCAACGTTGTCTTGCCCCAATCAGCATATTAGACAGCTAATAATTGGAATCAAGTATGTAAATTAGGGTTGAAGTGAGAACAAGATAGTAGTGCTCCAGGACAAAATATAATTTTATTTAATTTACATGATGATGATGGACTACAGTGTCACTGCCGGCTAGACAAACAAGGTCTCACACACACACACGCACACGCACATGCACATGCACATACACACACATGCACATACACACACATGCATGCATGCACGTAAACACACACAAAGTGGTTCATGTGGTTAATATCAGGAGCCAAGTCGTCCAACGCACAGAGATCAGCAAACCACAGTATATTATTCAATGATCTACCTCCACAGAGTACACCCTTAAGCTCTAGTCAATAAACATAAACCACTTTGTTCTGTCATTACAAAGCTAATTCTATTTCTCCAATAGGAAATAACAATCGTTATGGCCGATGGGAACCGAGAGTAGACTGGAGTGTAACCGGGTTTGTGCTGTGTTCAGCAACCCTGCACTGACAGCATGGAAAACAGGCTGAACCTTGACTGGAGTCAGGCATCCAGGGAGATGGGCCTGGCTGCCACACACGGATGAACCCATCTACATACGGTATGGATACACTCGCAGACCGATAAGCATGAGAGAGAGGGACAGAGAGACAGAGATGGAGGGAGGAAAACAGGGAGGCCAGGAGAGAGAGACACTTTCACACTTAGTTGGTAAAGCATGGAGCTTGTAACGTGAGGGCAGGGGTTTGATTCCCAGGATCACCCATATATTAAATCACCTGCAAGAGTTATTTACGCAGTCTTCTGCAACCAGACATCTCCAACATTTTGTTTTCAGGGAATCAATGTACTGTATGTGTGAAACATGAATTACTATTCATGCAGCATATCTCCCATTTGATCACAGTGCACCTATTTACTATTATGTCGGTCTTAACGTAATTTATGTAGTATGTTTTGGCTTCATGCGATCCAGGTTTGTTCCAGACATTCCACAAGTGCACTAGAAACAGTAATGCTTAAAACTACCACAAAAGCAAAACAAAATAAAGTAACTAAAATGTTAAAAGAACCGCTATCTTCCTTTGAAACTGCACTAGAGACACCATTTCATCATATTCTAAAGTGACTCGCAGATCATTCTAATTAAAAGGTTCAACAAAACATTGAGCTAATTTACATAACTTTGTAAAGAGTGAAGAGATTTCCAGAGTTCATCGCTGATACTTCTTGCTTGTACTTCTGTAGGCCTTTAATGCATTACAGTTTGTCTCAGTCGCGTTGGTGCCTTTCTTAGATCACGAGTGAAATTCTCTTTATACTACTTGTAGAAATTCAACATCATCTATTCACTTGTGCACGTCATGAAAGCAATTTCTTATTCTTTTGAACAAATTGCAATTGGTTTTGTACATCTTGCAATTGATTGTGTACAAGTGTCAGCTGTTTTCTATATTTTCAATTGCTCGTGTCATGTTGATCAAAATATAGTAGATGGTTTTCTGTTGAATATTCTTACCCCTCAAAACATGTAGGCATTTGTTCCTTGCATAAGTCATTACATGCAAAATTGTTGAACTATTTGTCATAACTGTCAATCATATTTCTATTAGATTTAGTAAGAAAGCCTGAATTGATGAATCGTGCAGGTGAATCTTGACCTTCACTAATGAATGGATGAATCATGCAGGAGAATCATGACCTTGACTAATGAAGGGAATATAACGTGTTAGTTCAACCAACCTCTCTTACCCATCTGGCTAGTCCAAAATGACATGAAACATCAATTGGCAAGCATATATAGACCGACCACAACACAGAGTTGCAATTTTCCAATAATGGATGGACCAGGAAACGAACAGGCTCAACAATTGAGGAGAAGAGGAGCAAGGATGCGTGGTGAAAGGCAAAACAGTGGAAGAGGCAGAAGAGGTCAAGGACATAGGCACAACATGATGACTTAAGGGTCACTATTGTGGCAGAGGACCCCTATTCACACCTCGCCAGGAGGAGGCTATTTGCACCATGGTCTGACAAAACAATGCCATGAGACTCAGGGAAATACAAAGGATAATTATAGAAGACAATGATGTCTTTGAAAACCATACGGTTAGCATCTCAACCATCGACAGGGTGCTGCATAGAAACCACATGAGTATGAAACAGCTGTACCGTGTACCATTCCAAAGGAACGAGGACAGAGTTAAGGAGCTACGGTACCAGTATGTACAGGTAAAACATATATCTAAGTAACTACTTTTTATAGCGATAAATAGTACAGTAAGCATGAACTGTACACATTTTCCATTGATGTGGAAAGAACATGCAATGTGTACATTTTATGTCACTCTTACTTAAACAAATTCACCTGTGTCGGGATATAGCGTATAATGGAGTTGGAATCAAGTGAACTCTCTCACAACTTTGTAAATGTGGATGAGGCTGGCTTCAACCTGACCAAATGCAGGAGGGTCGGAATATCATTGTCACAGAGCTACTGTGGATTTACCAGGCCAACGGGGAGAAAATATCCCCATGTGTGCTGTTATTTCGGAGCATGGTGTCCTAATCCATATCCCCTTTTTAGCTCCATACAACACCCAGCATCTACTCAACTTTTTAGCTCTACAGGGCTCTCATGCCTGATGATGGGAGGGGTCTGTTTAGAGAGGATTTGCCAAATTATGTGGTCACTTGTGATAATGTGAGTTTCTATCCATCAAACATCATAAGGCAATGGTTTGTGACCCACCAGAGGATGCTGATGGAATTCCTCCCACCTTATTCACCATTCCCAATTGAGGAGTGCTTTTCAGCATGGAGGTGGAAGGTATACAATCACCAGCCACACACACAGATTACCCTACTGGCTGCCATGGGTGCAGCATGTGAGGACATTACAGTAGACCCCTGCTGAGGTTGGATAAGGCATTCCAAAAGATACTTTCCACATTGCATTTCAAGGGAAAATATCCAGTGTGATGTGGATGAGAATATGTGGACTGACAGACTGGAACCTCTGGATGTGTAGAGAGAGCACTAGAGCAGTGCTGCGTGCAAAGTTTTGTTTCATGTTTAGAGTGTTTCTATCAAATTTTGTTTGTTTCCCTTTAAGCCCCTTGTCTTTTTCTTACTGTAAATTATTTTGGTTTCTCCAATCATACAGTAGCACTAGTAAAAGCTGAGAAACTCAATCCTGTCCAATCTCTTAAAAAACCCACAAACAGTAATATGTAAATTAGTACAGTTGAAATTGATATATGCCATGTAGAAGAAGTGCAGCGTTGTGCATGTTCAATAGAGTAACTGTCATCCAAAGGACACATTGACAACATGACTAAACATTTTGACCACTTTGTTCGTGAATGATGACACAATGACTTTTCATTCTGATGACACTCATATGTACATTGACATTAAAGTTTTTCTCCATTGGTTTGGCTCATTTCTTGAAACAGAGATGACACTCTCAAAACAACATGGACAAACCTCCAAACCACTTGGCAATTGTTCAAAACAGAATTGAATTTCCTATTTGTGTCATCAAATTGCAAATGTCTTAGTACATGTCTCATAGTCAGTACATCTTTTCAAAGGATTAAGTACAAGTAGGCTCCATTTAGCATAATTTCCAAGTGAACAGATCTTGTTGATCTAAACTGATTGTCGATTCTCAGTCTAATGGTCGTTCCCTCCAAAACGTGTCAGGATCATTTCATTGTAGTCATCACATGCACAATAGTCTGTATAAGTCATCACATGCACAATTGTCTGTATAAGTCATCACATGCACAATAGTCTGTTCAATTGTCAAAATAAGTCAAGAACATTACAACCTTTTGCAGGGAAAACAGGTATGTAGTCAGTCAATGATAGAATTATATGTTGTCAGTCAGTCAGTTACTGTAATGGTTGTCCATCAATATAACCTTTTTACAATTACGCAGTGGTTCCCAAACCTTTTTGGCTTCAGTACCCACCTGATTTCTGAATCCAAGTAATCCAGATATGAAAGCATTTTCAACATTTTGGGAACCTTCAACATTTTGCCTAGAAACTGCAGCTTACTGTATGATGCCATTATCATTAGGATCCTTATATTGTAGAACATAACATACAATAAGAAAAAGGGTCAAAGAGCTGCAATTAGTGCCGCCCATGTAAATCTATCTAATACGGTCAGTTTTACTGTAACATTTCAGTAAGTCTAGTCATTGACAATTTTCCCCCTCCCCTTTCTGTCAAATAACCCTGTACCTCTACATAGGGGTACATGTACCCCAGGTTTGGAATCACAGTGTGAGGACGGTGGCCAGGAGAGCGAGGATGAGAACAGCGACCAGTGAAGAACTGTTAGATGTGAAACTCCAGCTTTATTTACAGCACTGTAGGCTACATATTACAGTATATTATGCTTTGTACATTTTCTTTTTACTCTGATGTATGGAAGTTACTTTATGTCTGTGAATAAAAATGATTACAATTTTCTAGGCAGTATGAGTGCATTTTGTTATGTCAAATATTGGAGGCTACTCTTACCCTAAAATCCTATTGTTTGTTTTTTTCAGCTTTATACACAATTGTATTCTGTTAGCTAGACAAAAACAGTACAGTAACTATTGTCTATGAAGGACTGGGCTAAGACTGAAAGGTGGACATGAGGGATTTTTCAGTTGTCTTCTGCCATAGTGACAAAACATTTAAACATTTTGACTTGCAGTGCTTACACAATGCCAAAGGGATGAAGCATTTTGGGGGCACTGACTATTTAAATGAGAAATAAATTTATTTTTGACACACGAATGAACTGTTTTGGGAGAGATATGAGCAATTGCAGGTGAACCATGGTGTTGTGCTGAACCATCCAGGTTATTTTGGCAAAAGAACCAAGAGTTTTGAAAACGTCTGTCACAAATATGTATATAGCGAGACAGAGGCAAGTGCAGGTATAACTTAAATCTTTACTGGGTAACAAACGGTAGGTCCTATACAGCGTGATACAGCATACTCAGAGTAACATGGAGAATTAATCGACAATGTGTACCCTGTACTGAGGGCTTGAAATACTCTTCACAAATACAAATAATGAAACACAGCTGTGTAATTACGCACTGGTGTGCGCAATCAGCACCATAGAGTGGAGCTAGAGAACTCCATGGGGAGCACTAACAAAAGGCATATGCTAACCATAAAGGAAAAATAGACAGTACAGGACCCAGGCAACTAATAAATCAAAACTCGGGGGACCGAGACCGGTAAGGGGGAGCGGGTGCAGGGGTGTGCATGACAACGTCCGGTCTGTTTCAAGAAATGAGCCAACACAATAATTGAGAAGGATCTTTGCCATTTTTGTGGCACTGACTCTTTATATGGGAAATAAATTTAGTTTTGAAGCATGAGTGAACAGTTTTGGGAAAGATATTGTCACGGCTTCCCTGTATAAAGGAGTGAGAGACAGGCGCGAAGGTTGCAATAATCCACCACGTTTGTTATTATAAACCAAAATACTGCCACGAGGGGCAAAACGGAGCACTGGAGATACAACACCGAGACACGTAACAGGAACATTGACAAACAGGGGAATGACAGAAACATGAGGGTTAAATAGCACTTCACTAATAACAGAATACAGGACAGCTGAGAACTAAAATGACATCACACATTACAGAAAAGGACTAACAGACATATCACAAAAGGGACACTAGGAGGAACCAAACATCACACCATACTTGGGGGAGAACCTATATACATGAACACACATAACAAAACAGTACAACTAAACCACCGTCTAACACTGAATGAAAACTAACAAAACCTATACACAACTAAAAGTAAAAAGGAGGGCAAATCCCAACCCTTCCATGGCTGGGTGTGACAGAGCCCCCTCCCTACGCCCACCACACCGGGGTGGGCAAGAGAAGGGGCCCGGGGTCCGGAGGGACAAAGAGGGGCCCTGGGTCAGGAGGGACAGAGAGGGGGCCTGGGTCAGGAGGGACAGAGAGGGGCCCTGGGTCAGGAGGGACAGAGAGGGGCCCTGGGTCAGGAGGGGGACCCGGCACGAGGACAGTACCAGACACTGTCACGGGGACAGTACCAAACACTGGCACGGGGACAGGGACAGACACTGGCACGGGGACAGGGACAGACACTGGCACAGGGACAGGGACAGACACTGGCACGGGGACAGGGACAGACACTGGCACGGGGAAAGGGACAGACACTGGCACGGGGACAGGGACAGCCACTGGCACGGGGACAGGGACAGACACTGGCATGGGGACAGGGGCAGGCAATGGCACAGGGACAAGGGCAGGGAATGGCACTGGGACAAGGGCAGGGAATGGCACTGGGACAAGGGGCAGGCAATGTCACTGGGACAAGGGGCAGGCAATGTCACTGGGACAGCGGCAGGCAATGTCACTGGGACAGGGGCAGGCGACGGCACTTGGACTAGGGCAGGCAACGGCAAGGGGAGGAACATGGCCAGGCTCGGGAACAGGCTGTCCAGAAGGCCAGGGGACAGGCAGTTCAGGAGGCCAAGGGACAGACAGTTCAGTAGGCCAGGGGACAGGCAGTTCAGGTGGCCAGGGGTCAGGTAGGTCAGTAGGCCAGGGGACAGGCAGTTCAGGTGGCCAGGGGTCAGGCAGTTCAGTAGGCCAGGGGACAGGTAGGTCCGGTGGCCAGGGCGGCAGGGGGTCTGGGAGCCCTGGCGGCAGGGGGTCTGGGAGCCCTGGCAGCAGGGGGTCTGGGAGCCCTGGCGGCAGGGGATCTGGGAGCCCTGGTGGCAGGGGGTCTGGGAGTCCATACGGCGGCATCGGTGACGTCCGGACGTCAGTAGCGGCTGAGCGCAGACTGCCGGTGGAGACTGTGGCGGTGCGCAGACAGCCGGTGGAGACTGTGGCGGTGGGCAGACAGCTGCCTGAGGCACTGGCGGTGGGCAGACTGCTGCCTGAGGCTCTGGCGGTGGGCAGACTGCTGCCTGAGGCTCTGGCGGTGGGCAGACTGCTGCCTGAGGCTCTGGCGGTGGGCAGACAGCTGCCTGAGGCTCTGGCGGTGGGCAGACGGCTGCCTGAGGCTCTGGCGGTGGGCAGACAGCTGCCTGAGGCTCTGGCGGTGGGCAGACGGCTGCCTGAGGCTCTGGCGGTGGGCAGACAGCTGCCTGAGGCTCTGGCAGTGGGCAGACTGCTGATGGAGACTGTGGGGGGGCCATCTTGGGGAGAGGCCCGAACATACTCTCCAGCAGGCGGGTGAACCCCCGGTGGTCCTCCAACAGAGGGTGGTCCGCCTCCCACAGGGCCAAGGCAAAGGACAGAGCCAGACCCTCCAACCGGGAAATAGCCAGCGCCACCAGGTCCCTCTCAGCTAGGGGGCTAACCACCTGCCTCCTCAATAGTCACCTAACCAACCCTACCCTAGGCATGGGGTCCCTAACGTGGGACATAAAGGGAGGCCTAGGGGTGCTGACTGGCTTGAGGAAGCTAGCCTGGAGACTGACTGAGCTAGCTTGGGGACTGACACAGCTAGCCTGGGGGTTGACACAGCTAGCCTGGGGGTTGACATAGCTAGCCTGGGGACTGACACAGCTAGCCTGGGGAATGACACAGCTAGCCTTGGGGCTGAGAGAGATAGCAGAGGGGCTAAACAAGCTAGCCCTGGGAAGCTTAGCCTAAGCTTGTATCCCACTCCGGGAGGGAGAGAAAAGCTCTCACTGGGTTTGCGGGAACTCCTTCGCTGTCTCATCTTACTTGGTTCGTCAATCTGTCACGGCTTCCCTGTATAAAGGAGTGAGAGACAGGCGCAAGGTTGCAATAATCCACCACGTTTATTATTATAAACCAAAATACTGCCATGAGGGGCAAAACGGAGCACTGGAGATACAACACCGAGACACGTAACAGGAACATTGACAAACAGGGGAATGACAGAAACATGAGGGTTAAATAGCACTTCACTAATAACAGAATACAGGACAGCTGAGAACTAAAATGACATCACACATTTCAGAAAGGGACTAACAGACATATCACAAAAGGGACACTAGGGGGAACCAAACATCACACCATACTTGGGGGAGAACCTATATACATGAACACACATAACAAAACAGTACAACTAAACCACCGTCTAACACAGAATGAAAACAAAACCTATACACAACTGAAAGTAGAAAGGAAAGCAAATCCCAACCCTTCCATGGCTGGTTGTGACATATTTGAGCTTTTGCAAGCGAGCTATAGTGTTGTGCTGAACTGTAAGACTGTTTTGCCAAATGTTCTTATAATATTGAGAATGTCATTTCTGTTTCAAGAAATGAGCCAAACCAATGGAGAAAAACTGTCATATTTATTTTTGGAGTTTAAGGATTTTAAGTGAATTACTAGCTTTAGCAACATATCCATTTTGTAATGTTGTTTATACAAATTGTTTAGAGAAATGCATTTACTATTTTGCACGTTAGGGAAAAATGTACCAAAGAGAGAAAACTGTTAACTATGAGAATTATGTGTCCTCAAACTATTACCTCTTATAACAGCTGCCTTCATATAGGAAGTAATTCCATACTCTAAAACAAGAATTATTTTTATTCCAGCTATGTAACAAAAGGCACATCTTAGTCATACAAAAGAGGCACATTTTGACGACTCACTGCCAAATTTTCTCACCAACATTCTCTTTGAAAGACAGCCTATCATTATTTCAGAAGCCAAGATATTTACACGTCAACTAGCAACACCATCCAATGAACATTTACCTAAATGTTACTATTACAGTATTATTATTATTATTATCAGAGATGATAAAAAGAAGGAGAGAGACATATTGAGAGGAAACAAATAGAAGCTGTTTAGAGGTAGAGAGATTCATACAGATTATTACACCATTAGACATACAGATAATTTAAAAGACAGACGATTAAACAGTCAGACAGACAGACAGACAGACGGACAGACAGACAGACACACAATTAGAAAGACAGAAAGACAGATCGATAGAGATACAAACACACAGATGTGTGTGTGTCTCTCGCTCTTTTTCTCTCTCGACAGCAAGCATTTCCTTGTAACTGTAGGGGGTAGAGCTCTGGTCTAAAATAGTGTAATACAACCCCAATTCTGAAAAAGTTGGAACAGTATGGAAAATGCAAAAAAAAGATTGATTTGAAAATTCAATTTACCCTGCACTATAGTGAAAACACATTAGCACATTATGTGATGTTTTACTTGCACATCTGTGAGGGCACCATTAATGCAGAAAAAGTTTTTTCAGATATGGGGTTGTTTATAGGGAATAGGACTCCAGTCTAAAGTAATGTACTATAAAGAATATAGGGCTCTGGTCTAAAGTAAAATACGATATAATAGGATGCCACTAATGATACCACCTTCAATATAGCTCCAAACTCTGTTCTAAATATTTTCACAGAAAATACCAAGCCAAAACTACTACAGACACATCACCAAGACAACAAACTACAGACACATCACCAAGACAACACCACTACAGACACATCACCAAGACAACACACTACAGACACATCACCAAGACAACACACTACAGACACATCACTAAGACAACACCACTACAGACACATCATCAAGACAACACACTACAGTCACATCATCAAGACAACACACTACAGACACATCATCAAGACAACACACTACAGACACAT